>PVJO010028823.1:0-17545 GCA_004026905.1 Hystrix cristata
AGGTTGTTTCCAAGACTTAGCTATTACAAATTGTGCTGCTATGAACATGGTTGTGCATATATCACTGTGATATGATGATTTTAATTCTTCTGGAAAGATACCCAGCAGAGGAATAGCTGGGTCAAATGGAACCTCTAGTTGTAGTTTTCTGAGGAATCTCCACACTGATTTCCACAGTGGTTGGACCAGTCTGCATTCTGGGCAACAGGAATAAGGCAGGGGGCATCACAGTCCCCGACTTGAAATTATATTATAAAGCTTCTGTGATAAAAACAGCATGGTACTGGCACGAAGACAGACCCGAGGACCAATGGAACAGGCTAGAAGATGCAGAAATAACTCCAAACACACTCAAATATCTCATCTTTGACAAAGGAGCCATGCTTTCTTAAATTATCTACAAAGAACAACAGTAAAATACAGCTGTCCAGTGCTCGGCTCTCTTCTTCCCTATGGTACTTATATCATGATATTAAACAGAAATCAAGAGCTCAATCAGGGTAAGGAATATGACAAATGGTGGCATCCTTCAGCCCTGTATCCCTAAGACTTAAGTGAGTGAGCACTCTCAATCACGGTACTGACCCCACACTTGTGATGCTAATAGCTAGAGTGATAACTGCATTTGATTATCTAATTTTTCAAGAGGATTCTTTAAAATGATTTGTATAGTCTCAAAATAGATGATGTTTGCTTTCAAAAGCACTGGTATCAAACCTAGCAGCATTAAACCAAAGCCTGTTCTATCCCTGTCACTGGTTTTGTCAAAAAGTATTTACTGATCCTACAAAATAATTAAGAGAATTAAGACAAGGAGTGACTGCACTTGCCCACAGACTAGTCAAGAGTATACATGACCTCTATGAGGTCCTGGGTTGGATCCCCAGCAAAGGGAAATAAAAAAGGATATACTTGATTAGCTAGAAAATGGGCAATTCTCTATTAAAGATTCAATCATGAAGGCTAATCAAAGTAGTCCCTAATTTCTGAAATTCTTCCATTCTTTTTCATTCTCACCTCAAAAATGTACTACAATGTTTTACTTCTAACTGATACATGAGAACATAAAAACTGTACAAATTAATGGGGTTTGGTGGTGTAAGCCCGTAATCCAAACCCAGCCTAGCTATTTTGTGTGTGTATGTGTTACTAGAGATTTAACCTAGGGCCTCATTCATGCTGGCCAAGTGCTCTACCACAGATCTGCAGCTCTAGCCCTCAAAATGGACCTAAAGGTTAACATTTAAACAATAAAACTTTCTCACATGCTCTCTTGTCAGTTGATGCAAAAAAAAAAAGAAAAATGACAGTTTTAGTACAAAACACAGAAAAATTCTCATAACCTTGGGTCAAACAAAAATTTCTTAGGTGTAACACCAAAATGAAAAGTAACAAAACAGAAAGAATGCTGAGAAGTTAGACTTCTGCTCCTCATAAGACACTGCAGTTTTTTTGTTTGTTTGTTTGGGGTTTGTAGAGACAGGGTCTCATTATGTAGTTCAGGATAGGCCTGAACTGGTGGCAACCCCCCTGCCTCAGCTTCCTGAGAAGACAAGCCACAGACTGGGAGAAACTCTGCAAATCATCTACCTAATAAACGACTCATGTAAAAAGAGAGCCCTTGGGCTAGGGATATAGCTCAGTAGCCTAGCCAAGCGTGAGGCCCTGTGTTCAATCCCTAAAATCACAAAAAAAAAAAAAAAAAAAAGAATGAACTTTCAGTAAGAAAACAATGGGGTTGAGGATTTAGTTCAGCAGTAGAGGGCTTGACCAATGAGCGCAAGATCCTGTGATTGATCCCTAGCACCCCACCAAAAAAAAAAGAAAGAAATATAATCCCAGAACTTGAGAGGCTGAGGCAGGACTGCCACAAATTTGAGGCCAGTCTGGGCTGCTTAAGTGAGTTCAAGGCCAGCTTAGACTACATAGACTCTATCTCAAAAAAAAAAAAAAAAAAAAAAAAAAAAAAAAAAAAAAAAAAAAAAAAAAAAAAAAAAAAAAAAAAAAAAAAGCAAACAATCAGTTAAAATAAAAATTGACAATTTAATATAGTTCTGGAAACATTAGCCAGAGCAATTAGACAACAGAATCAATCTAACGAAAGAAGTAAAAGACCTATACGTTTGAAAACCACAATACTCTGAAAAATGAGATCGAACAGGATATCAGAAAATGGAAAGATATCCCTTGTTCTTGGGTAGGAAGAACCAATATAGTGAAAATGGCCATACTCTCAAAATTGTTACACAGATTTAATGCAATCTCAATCAAATTATCAATAGCATACCTTACAAATTAAGAGAAAACAATCCTAAAATTCATTTGGAACCAGAGGAAACCCAGAATAGCAAAAGCAATTCTGGGTGACAAAGGCAAAGCAGGGGGCATCACAATCCCTGACCTGAAATTATATTACAAAGCTACTGTGATAAAAACAGCATGGTACTGGCAAAAAAAACAGACCCCAGGACCAATGAACATATTAGAAGATGCAGAAACAAGTCCAAACACTATCAGCCACCTTACCTTTGACAAAGGGGCCAAACACCCTCACTGGAAGAAAGACAGACACTTTAATAAATGATGCTGGGAAAACTGGCTTTCCACATGCCAAAAATTAACACTAGACCCGTATCTTTCACCGTGTACTAAGCTAAAATCAAAATGGATCAAAGATCTAAATATTAAAATAGAAAACACTAAATCTGCTGAAAGGGAGAATAGGTAGAACTCTTGAAGACATAGGTGTAGGCAAAGACTTTATGAACAAAACCCCAACTGCCCAGGAACTACCACAAAGAATCAACAACTAGAATTTCATCTTATTAAAAAGCTTTTTGCATGGCAAAAGAAACCACCAAAAGAGCGAAGAGACAACGAACAGAGTGGGAAAAAAATTTTGCCAGCTGTTCCTCAGACAAAGGACTAATATCTAGAATATATAAAGAACTCAAAAAAATCAGACCTCCCCCAATTTAAAGACCCAATCCAAAAATGGGCAGCTGAAATGAACAGATGCTTCTCCAACGAAGAAGCAGAAATGGCAAATAAATGTATGAAAAAATGTTCAACATCACTGGTCATTCAAAAGATGCAAATCAAAACAACACTGAGATTCCATCTCACTTCAGAAAGGATGGTTATTATCAAGAAAGCAGCCAATAACAAATGCTGACAGGGCTGTGGGAAAAAGAAACCCTTCTCCACTGTTGGTGGGAAAGTAGACTGGTGCAACCACTATAGAAATCAGTGTGGAGATTCCTCAAAAAACTAGGACTACAGGTTCCATTTGACTCAGCTACTCCCCTTCTTGGTATCTTCCCAAAAGAATTAAAAGCATCATACCACAGCGATACATGTACACCCATGTTTATAGAGGCACAGTTTGTAATAGCTACATCTTGTAAACAGCCTAAATGCCCATCAACCAATGAATGGATAAAGATGTGGTTTTTTTATACAATGGAGTACTACTCTGCCATAAAGAACGATAAGCTTGAGACATTACTAGGTAAATGGATGCATCTTAAGACCATACTCTTAAGTGAAATATATCAGACACATGTTTAAATAGCACATTGTTTCTCTGGTATGAGAAAGTGAAAGTGTAAATAAGGACTAAAATGTATTATATTGGGAAACGGGAAGAAATTGTTCAAATGGAAAGAGGAATAAGGGAGGGGGGAGCGACAAAGGAATGGAGGGATGAGAAAAAGAATAGAAGGAAAAAAATAGAAACAAAGCTTTTGTAAATAAGGAAGGGAAGAGGGGCTAAAGGGAGGGGAGGAGAATTGGAAAAAAAGAAGCAGCAAGATAGATTACGTCCAGGTACAAATTCCCTATGATCAATGTTATCATTACATATATCTAAAATGTACCACTAAAATAAAATAAAAAAAAAAAACCAAAAATACCAAACCCAAGTGTTGGGAATATGCATCAAAAAAAAAAAAAAAAAAGGACAAAAGAGATGAACAGACAATTGACCAAAGAAAATTTCTAGGTGATAAGCACCTGAAAAGACATCTTTAGCCATTAGAAATTATTTCTTTCTTCTGAGATGAGGTCTCACTATTTTGTCCAGGCTGGCCTGGAAATTCTAGGCTCAAGAGATCCTCCTGCCACAGCCTTCCAAGTAATTGTGACCACAGTCACACACCACAATACCAGCTTAGGAAAATGCAAATTAAAACCACAGTGAACGAACACCCCTCATACCTAAGCAGGCCCACTAAAAAAAAAAAAAAAAAAAAAACAGAAGAAAATAACAAATACTGCCAAAGATGTAGAGAAACCAGAATGCATTCCTACATTGCTGATAGGAATGTGGAATGGTTCGACTCCTGTAGAAAAAGTTTCTCAAAAGGTTAAGTAAAGAATTACCACATCATCACTCCGCAACTCCACTTTTAGGTCTCTATCCAAGAGAAAAGAGAATATAAAATAGTTCTACTCATAATAGCCCAGAGCTGGAACAACTAAAATGTTCTTCAAAGGTGATTAAACAAACTGTGGTCATATCTACCGTGGAATACTATGTAACAATAAAAAGAAACTATTGATACACACGACCACCCAGACAAATTCATTCTGTTCACCAATGGTGCCAAAAAAACTGTATATTTATATACAAAAGAATGAAGTTAGCTAGCCCCTTTTAATATATACCAAAATTAAACAAAAAACCTATATATAAGAGCTAAAACTGTAACATTAAAGAAAATATACAGGAAAAGCTTCATGACATTTAATTTGGTAATGATTTTTTGGATATGATACCAAAAGTACAAACAAAATAAGTAAAAATAAAAAGTTGCACCAGCTGGGCATGGTGGCACATGCCTGTAATCCCAGCACTCGGGAGGCTGAGGCAGGAGGATCACCATGAGTTCCAGGCCATCCTAAACTACATAGTGAGACCCTGTCTGAAAAAACAAAAAGAAACGAAACAAAACCAAAAAAAAACCAAAGTATGTTATATGCATGTGCAGATATGTCAAAATGAAACCTGTTATTTTGTATGACCAATATGCACCCCCCATAAAAAGTTTAACCTACTCATTCAGGGGAAAAATGAGTATACAGTCTTACTTCATCATCAATTTTCATCTGGAAGTCTTCCTCATTTTCTTCTTCTGGAGCAAAAAAGGACTTTTCTCCATAGCCAGCATCCTGGAAGAGGACAATTCCACACATAAAAAAAAACCAACTAAAGAACACAAACACAGGTTTTACTGAATACCAAGTACAGAATATCAAAGCACATTTTGCAAGAAGAATGGATTCTATGAAGTCTCCCCTGTATATATCACCATTGTACATGCTTAGGTTACTGGAAAATATACCGTATTGCCACATTCCAAGGAACCTAACTAGCTGGTATGTGGATAATTACAGCCCATAAAAAAACTAAACAGATGTTCACTAACTTAGTGGGACAAAGCTATCTTGTCCCACCCCCATTGGACCTTTTCTATTTTGGCCTCATAAGGATACTATCCTTATCCAAACCCCATTTCTAGTACCCGTTAGCATCTCTGCTCACCTGGGAGGCTGACAAGTACTTTCTCTGATTTTATGCTTGTCGTGTGAAGAAGAGATTAATGTTACCACCCAAATGGATGAACAACCATTTTCAAAGCAAAACAATATGCCTTAAAACCTTCACTGAGCCTTCCCACTGACACATAGATACAGTGTAGTGTTCCCCAGAATTGATGTACACAGAAAGAACTTCATACAGTTTAAATTTTCTAGTAACTGGTTACAATCTAAAAACCATCATCCCTAAGCCAATGAGAAGGAGTCTTCTTCGTCTCTGAAAAAAAACTCACAGGTACAAGCAGTGTCTAAAAAAAGGTGCTCACCTTCAGGCGCTGCTCTGCAGCTATCATGCTATAATAAGCACAACACTGCTCTGGAGACACCATAGCTCTGATCTCCTCTTCAGTTGGTAAACGAAAATCAGACTTCAGCACCCACCAGTTTGAGTCCATTCCTGGAAGATACACGGTGTTCTCAATTCTAAAGGCCGTGACATTCACTGACAGTAGCAGGAGAGCAAAGAGACTGAACCCAGGCAATGCTCTAGATGGTAAAATGCTTAGCCACAGTTAGTATGACTGTCTGGCCAAGCAAACCCGATGCTAGGCTTCCTGCATCTCATATATAGACATCCAACAATCACACTGAATTTCTTAGCAAATAATTACCAAGAAAGTAATCAAAGCCTCCAAAGTTAGAAGATTTGCTACCTTCTTTTTTTTTTTTTTTCCAGTACTGGTAACTGAACCTAGGCTTCACACTAAGCTACATCACCAGCCCTTTTCATAATTTTTATTTCTGATACAGGGGTCTTGTTAAGTTGCCTAGGATGGGCTCAACCTTGCAATCCTCCTGCCTCAGCCTTCCAGAGTGCTGGTACTGCAGGCATGTGCTACCATTCCCAGCCTGCTACCTTCTCCTCTTAACAGTTATTGATTTCTATCTTTTAGTTGCATGCTTATCTCTTAAGGGAAAGTCATCATAACTTTTTGGAAAATGAAAGAATTACACAGAAGACAAATAGCTGGTCACACTGATGACCTGTGCGTTTGAAGTCAGCGCAGAGCTTTAGCCTCTTCCGGATGCTGCTTTCTGAATGTGAAGGAAAGGCTTTTTTTATATCTTCCATTCGAATCCGCCTTGGCCGATCTTTACTCTTCCAAAAGAGGCGATAAATAAAGACCTGCCCAAGAAACGAATGTATTTTATTAGGTAAAGGATAAAAGTCCCCACTGGTGCCCCTTCCCTTGCCAATCTCCAATGTGTTTTCATCTTTCTTAATGTGCCCCTAAATCCACATACCTTTTTCATGTTGTCCTGATCCCCCAACCCTCCAGCTCCCATTCTTACCTGTAGAAAGTCTCGAATATGTGTATTGGCTCTTTTGGAGTTGGGCCCAGGAACTTCAAATAAAGGGCACTGCTGGCCAACCACAAATATATCCACTAATTCTCGAATATAATAACCCTGTCTTGTCCGAATGATCAGAAAGTCTGTTTCTGGCATCTTATGAAGGTAAATTGGAGCACGAAAAAGATTGTTCTCAAATGCCTAACAAAAGTAAAAGCACAAAAATTACATAAAGAAATCCTACGAAGTCCAGTCAACTAATAAGAAAGGAAAATTGGGTTGGGGATTTAGCTCAAGTGGTAGAGTACCCCGCGTATGATCCCCAGCACCACCCCCCAAAGTAGAAAGGAAAATCAAGCTTGTTGTTCTCCATCTTCATCAGGCTGTTTAATAAGGTCTACCCAATAAATGGATTATCATATGGAATATGAAACAAAATTAGGCATTTTTTTTTTACCCACCGTCTATCTTTAAGGGTCAGTAAGAAAATATAGGATTTTAATTCAGATGAGGCTACCTTTGCTATTCACTGTATGAAGACAGGTGGGTTAACATCTCTAAGCTAAATTTTCTCCATCTACTAAATGGAAATATTTAAAATACCTACACCTCACAGGATTGCTATAAAGATTATATATAAAAATCACACTATAGCTGGGCGTGGTGGTGCACGCCTATAATCCTAGCACTTAGGAGGCTGGGGCAGGAAGATCACCACAAGTTCAAGGCCAGTTTGGGCTACATTGTGAGCTCAAGGCCAGTCTGGACTGCATAGTGAGACCCTGTCTCCAAAAAAAAAGAAAAAAAAATCACATTATAAACAAGTACTTGGGTGTGGTGGCACATGCTGTAACCCTAGCACTTGGGAGGCTAAGGCAGGAGGATCACCAGGAGTTCAAGGCCAACATGGACTACATAATGAGTTCAAGGCTAGCATGGACTACATGGCAAGACCCTGTCTGAAAATACATACATACATACATACATATATATATATATACCTCACACATACACACATATTATATCTCACTCACACACACACTCACACATGTAGTATACTACTACCTTAAACTCCTGCATATAGTCAAAACAGGTAAGACCAAGTCTTTACTATATACAATACTAAACAAATCAGCAAATTAATTCAAAAAAACACAACTAATGATGTAGAAAGTATGATACAGAGGACAGATTAAACAAAGAAAAATACAGAACAGCAGGACAGAGGAACATAAATATTCGAGCCAGTTTAATCAGAAGCCTGTAAGTCTAAGGAAAGTTTTCCCAGAAAAAATCAGAGTAGACAGAAAGAGGGAAGATCATGTGGATAAGGAAAGAAAAGTTCTGTATGTAGGATGTAGACAGAAAAAGGATCTTTAAGTGACTACAAAAACAGTCACAAAAAGAAAGGAATAGATTATTTAAAAATCCCAACAGAAAGTTACAGAAAGAGGAATCCCAAGAACAGTATAAAAATAATAATTAAGACCTGGTAGGAGGGATTAAGGGTGAAGCTCAGTGGCCAAGGCTTTACTTTGTGCATGCAAGGCCTGGGCTCAATTCCCAACACCAGGTGGGTATGGTGGTGGATACCTGTAATCCCAGCATGCGGGAGGCTGAGGCAGGAGGATCCGAGTTTGAGGCCAGCCTGAGCTACACAGTGAGTTTAAGACCAGCCTGAAATATGCAGTGAAACCCTGTCTCAAACTCCTCCCCCCGCCAAAAGAAAGGGGTTGGGGATTTAGCTCAGTGGTTAGAGTGCTTGTCTAGCAAGCGTAAGGCCCCCAAGTTCGATCCCCAGCACCAAAAAAAAAAAAAAAAAAAAAAAAAAAAAAAAAAAAAAAAAATCTCTGGCATAGCAAAAGCAAGCAAATATGAGACAAGACCATAAGTAATTATGACCAAAATGTACCAATTTTACACATACAATTTAACCCTATATAGATTACATTATTAACCTGAGGTTTACTTCCCTGTGCCACCCAAATATTACTGGGATGGCCAGAGTGGTTTTTCGTTTTGTTTATTTTTTCGGGTGCTGGAAATTGAACTCAGGGCCTTGCACTTGCTAGGCAAGCGCTCTACCACTGAGCTAAGACCCCAACCCCCAGAGTGTATTTTCAAAAAGCTATTTTATATGTAGCCTAAGAACAACACAATAGAGGGCCAGTTTTAAGAAAAAGACTTGTAAAAATTTTTTGGATTATACTGATCTACTCGAAATTGATATATGAGTTATATATACCTCAATCAATCAGAAATGGTTCTTTCTGGACTGACTAGCTCCTCCTCTGTCAGTTTCCTTAGAAAAGAGGGAAAAGAAAGAAAAAATTCTTCACCTGTAGCAACTGTCCAGGATGAAGAGAGCCCAGGAAAGGAGATGTATGGCAGTAAACAGTTTCTCCATATTTACAATCTGGGGCTCCAGGATCTTTTCCAGGTTTCTATGAGAAACACAGCAAACTCAGTTACTATCATGAAATATAATCAATAAGCCTACACATACTCCATGGGTATGGCACTTACTAACATTAACTACAAAGATACCACTCCTTTCTCCCAAAAAATTTATCACATAAAAGACAAAATGCATGTTCACAGATTAACATAGTACAGCTATATTACTAAAATTTTTTTCAGCAGAGACTCACCCGTTTATAATAATTTTTTATCTTGGTTGCCATGCCAACTTGCATCATTAAGGGTCCATTTTCCTCACTGTATTCTGCAAGAATAAGATCTCCATCTTTGCCTGTGAGATCCTGAG
Source organism: Hystrix cristata (assembly GCA_004026905.1). Taxonomy (NCBI): domain Eukaryota; kingdom Metazoa; phylum Chordata; class Mammalia; order Rodentia; family Hystricidae; genus Hystrix; species Hystrix cristata. Next base: position 9,662 of record PVJO010028823.1, read on the forward strand.
GTGTGCGCATAAAAAACATCTCTCCACCACCTGAAGCTTGCCTCTCTTGTTCTCTCATCTGTCCAGAAAAAGAAAAAAAAATTGTCCAGCTTCTGACAGTAACTACACACACTGATATCATTTGATCTGAGAAAAATACACCAAAAAAATTCAGTTTCACTGTGAAAACTTCCAAACACATTAGTAAAGTTGAAAGAACAGTACTATGGGGGGGGGGAGTGGAAGGGGAAGTAAAAAGAATTTAGGTGTGATAAGATGTGAAAATGAGTTACATATATGTACCAATTCCCCATGAGGAATGACTGCAAACATATACTAATATAAATTTTAGAAATTACCAAAAACAGTGCTATGAACACCTATTACCCGACTACCTACGTATACGTATAACTGTTTATACTTGCCTTTATTTATCTATAACTATCTTTTTATGGATTGTGCTGCAACATTTTTTTTTTTTTAGGGTTCTGGGGATCGAACTCAGCGCCTTGGCACTTGATAGGCAAGTACTCTACCACTGAGCCAAATCCCCAACCCCTGCAGCATTTTTGAAAACTACGATCATCCTGACACTTTTAAGTACTTTCATATGCATCTCATAAGAATAAAGACATTCTCCTAATAACCAAATTAACATTCTGTTACATCTGAAAAACAGTAATTCCCTATATAATCTAATACCCAGTAAATTTGTCTAACTTCTACCACAACTGTAACTGTATTTTTTTTCTAACCATGATTAAATTATACCTTGGCCTTCTTTTTGATGTGCTTTAGCAAAGGCTGAACTGAGTGGGGACCTGGCTGAGACAGTGCCCCAAAGGAGTACTTTTTCAGAGGTGGGCGATGGAATTGCCGGAGTTTGATGGGTCCCATGTGGGTGGGAAAGAAGGGCTGTCGTAATTCCACAGCAGGAATTGAGTGCTGAAACAGGAAATAGAAAATTTTAAATTAAATACTAACTCCAGCCCAGGCAAGATTTTTCCCATATTCTGCATCAGAACAAAAGAACAGGTCCCTGCCACCAGAGAAAAGATGCTCTTTGTACCTGAATAATATTGCCTCCGAAAGTACCTCGAAGACCCTGTTGCTTGGGGTAGTAATACTCATCATTGGACAGATTCCATGGATCTTTCACTTCAGGCTGAGACATGTTCTAAAAACAGATCATCAAATAAACCTTAGACTACCATTTTCTGTTACCTTTCTTTGCCCTTCTAAACACGAAGCCCCTTTAAACAGACCTGCTGTGGTTCTTCCTTGATGACTCCTGTTTTCCCTAAGAGAATTCGACTCTTCTTCAGAGATGATTCTTTCTTACTTTCCTTGGAGGGGGAATTAGAAGTGGTCTCTTCTTTCTCATCAGGAATCTCTGAGGATGAACAAAAATGACTTTGGAACTGCTATCTCTAAAAATTCTCATTTTCTGCTGACAGCTTTGCAACTGCAAACTATATCTCTCATTCCACCCTAGACACTTCTAGTTCACCAGTCACTCTAACTGAACTATATGCCTGACCTTTGTTTCCCCAATACTGTGAATTGAACCCAGAGGTACTCTACCATGAGCTATATCCCCAACCATTTTTGTTTTGAGACAGAGTCTCACTAAGTCACCCAGGCTAGCCTCAAACCTATGAGATTCTTGCCTCAGCCTCCAAAGTGACCACATGCCTGACGTTATCTTTTTTCATTAGTACATGTTTGCAACACATAATGAATACATGGTAAGACAAAATGAATGCTGGTACATTTTCACATCACATCTTATTCCTTCTTTCCCTCCCCTCCTTCCATCTCAAGATCCCTTTTCCCATTTGCAAAAGGTCTATATCCCTGTTTCCTATTATCTGTCTTTTATTTTGCTCTTTAAATTATTTATACTTTGAGCCATGTATAATGATGCACTCCTGTAATCCCAGCACTTGGGAGGCTGAGGCAGGCAGTCAGAGCGAGTTTGAGGCCAGCCTGAACTATATACTGAGACCCTGTCTCAAAAGCACCAAAATAAATTATTTATTTATGCTTTGGGTTTTTCATGTAAGAGAAACCACGTGTTAAACTTCTGTGTCTGATTTATTTCACTTAACATTATCAAGGTACTTCCATCTTCCTACAAATGACTCCAATTTATCCACTTTTTTGCCTGAGTAGTACTCCACTGGATACCAGATTTTCTTTATCCATTCATCTGTTGATGTACATATAAGCCATTTCCACCCTGATATCTTTTTTTTTTCACCCAGACGTCTTAAAGGTTCTACTTTCTAACATTCCAACATCAGCTTTTCCCTAAACAATACATAAATACTAGAAACTGACAGCCACAATTCTGCTCTCTTAAACTGCTACCTAGACGTTTCTAATTTTGACCTTCCCGAACCCTTTTGATTTCCTCTTGCCCCTTGACATTATAGCAAGCCTTCAGAAAGGGAGAAAGTGGGATGGGAATAGGGTGTAGCTTAGTGCTAGAGGGCTTCCCTAGCATGCTCAACGTCCCAGGTTCAATCCTCAGTAAAACAAAAAAGAATATAAAGAAAAAAAAATGGAAAAAGAACACAGGCTTGCAAGTAACTTACCCAAAATGAGGTTCTCATCATTGGGATCAAGAGTCAAAACAGGAGGCTCTAACAGCCGGGGCATGGCCTGAGCATCCCAAATGATATTGTCTTCCCAACGCCCATACACTAGATCCTCATTATCAATGGGGAAAATGGAGTACCAAGGTTTGTCATCATCCAGAGTGGCTGCAAAACCTAGTCATATAAAACAAAATGCAGTCAAAACAGAAGGAAGAAATAGTAACACACAAAACATTTATGTCCCCTTCAATCAAGATTCTGGCAAAGAGAAAAAAAGAACAAGTGTTGATAGTTATTCATGTTGCTAATGATTCTACTAGATAATATATTTCTCTCTTTTATAGTAGCCTAGCATTGTACTCTATGCCTATAATCCCAGAATTTGGGAGGCTGAGGCAGGAGGACTGCCGTGAGCTGGAGGCCAGCCTGGGCTACATAGTGAGTTCAAAGCCAGCCTGAACTACATAGCGAGACCCAGTCTCAAAACAAACAAAAAAATAAAACTGCTGCAGACAAAATGCTCACTGCAATACTGCTTTTACTAGTCAAAACTTGAGCAGCCTAAATGTTTAACAAGGGACTGGCTAGCATATTAATATGGTAAAAATTATTAGGAATTAGAAATCAAGACTCAGATCCAAAAATTTAACTATCCCTCAGCAGCCCAAAAGATCACAGCCAAGGCAATTTAGGATGATTGAGATGAAAAGTAGTGCTCGACACAGCTGAAACAAGAGATACCTTGTTGAACGTTGTAAGCCATGGCATTTCTAGTCATACTGGAAGGGAGCCAGCCTGCCAGGCTCGCACGTTGAGGTTTTGTCCCTTTGTGTTTGGCATCCTCTCCATCCCAAATGATATCATCCTCCCAATGTAACTGTGTCACCATCAGGAAGTTTTCATCTGCCAGAAGATCGGTGCCATTGCTTTCCTCAAGTTTCTTATATTCCTGCAGACGTAGGATATGAAAGGAACAAACAACAAATTCTTGATCAGTGGTCTAAGTTCCACTCCAAATCTAAAATCATTTTTTTCTTTGGTGCTGGGGATTGAACTCAGGGCCTTGCGCTTGTGGGCAAGTGCTCTACCACTGAACTAAATCCCCAACTCCTTCAAATCTAAATCTAAGATCAGAGACACATGAGACACATCAAAAGTGGTGCTTGGCTGTGCATGGGGGAGCACACTACATTCCCAGCATTCCACGAGGCTGAGGCAGGAGGATCACGAAGTTCAAACCCAGCCTTAGCAATTTAGCAATAGAGTGAGACTGTCTCAAAAACAGAGTATAGGGCTGGAGATTTAACTCAGTGGTAGAGCGCTTGCCTAGCAAGCACAAGGCCCTGAGTTCCATCCCCAGCACCCTACCCCCCCAAAAAAGAAAATATCAAAAACAAAATATAAAAGGTCTGGAGATTTAGCTCAGTGCAAAGGCCCTGGGTTCAATCCCCAGTACTACAACAACAAAAAAGAAAAAGTCATGCTAATTTTACCTGAGAAAACCACCTGGAAGAATATCTGCCTCTTTTCCCACTCCTAATCTGAACAGCACTCATTTCACAAACGGAACCCTTACAATGGGGCCTAGTTACCAAGGTAATATACCATACCAAGAAAAAAATTAGCCAGCTAAATCTACCAAAGAAATCCAACTAAAAAGTTAATCATTAAGTGACAGGGCCCTGGGCACACTGATGATTCCCTTCTTACATACCACTGTTGCTCACCTCCATCATTCTGCACTTTATCACAGGTTCATGTTCGGTCTTTCTCAGTTTGAAGCCATAGTCAAACCCACTGCCATCTTCAGGGACACCTAGCATATCGTACCACAGTCGGGCAGGCCCATAACGCCACTCAGCCACTCTTGGTTTGGTATCTGTCACTTTATCTGTATCTCCAGTTGACTGGGAAAACTTGGACTCCACAGGAGCCATCATTGTGATCTATAACAGAGCAAAGAAGCAGAAAGGGGGGGGGGGTGTCCTACACCTGATGTCCAAATGCTATAGGGAACTAACAACGAAGATAATTTAAGAGTATTCTTGAAAAAGAACCTCTCTCTGGAGGTATAATATAAAAAAATGGAGCTATTTGATGGTACATTCTGCCCATTTTCCAAACCTTCCTATTCAGCAGTACCATGTGTACCACTCTCATTCCACTCTTACCCCTGCCTTATAACAGGGAAGGGACAACCACTGGAACTGACTCACGATTACTCACTGACAATTAGCACAGAACTCTCCCTCTAATGTGGTATTTCCAATCTGACCCAAGCTAAAGAGACCTGTATTTGTTCCCCTTGTAGGCTTTAATCCCAGGTCTCTATTTTGCCTACTTCATCATCAGAGAGACACTGCTCTGGAGGTGGTGGAGGAGCATAGTCGTAGTTCCATAAAGACTTCTGGTTGACTTCTGATTCTACTGAGCACTCCACTTCCTGGACCTGCTCTTCCTGTATCAGCTCACGGTGTTTTTTCTTTCTCTTTCTCCGAGCACTTCGCCAAACAGATGGGACATTCTTCCCTGGTCCAAAAAGACGTAAGAAGCGTAACACCTAGAACACAGGACACATTACCATATCAGAGACTTGGTGTCAGCTAGGAAAATAGCAGCATTCAGGTTTCAAAACTCTCTTGAAGGATCCAGTCAACAATAGGGGAGGAAGCCAGGTATACTAGTGCATGGCTATAATCCCAGCACTCAGGAAGCTGAGGCAGGAGGAGTACTGCAAGTTCGAGGCCAGTCTGAACTACAAAGCGAGACCCTATCTCAAGAAACAAAAAACAAGGCCTGGGGATTTAGCTCAGTGGTTACAGTGCTTGCCTTGCAAGCGCAAGGCCCTGAGTTCAATCCCCAGCCCCTAAAAAAACCAAAAAACAACAACAACAACAACAAAAAGATAAGAGGAGAATCAAGGAGGACACATTCAGACTTCTAGTATCCACCACAGAAGTAAAGAAGTGGCCCTTAAACTGGGCCTGGTGGTGCGCATCTATAATCTTAGCACTCTGGGAGGCTGAGACAGGATGACTGCAAAGACTGAGCTCAGCCTGGGCAGTTTATTTATTTATTGATTTACTGATTGATTGGTGGTGCTGGGGATTGAACTCAGGGCCTTGTGCTTGCAAGACAAGCACTCTAACCACTGAGCTAAATCCCCAGCCCCAAACTTGGCAATTTGGCAAGACCCTATCTCAGGGCTGGGCACGGTGGTGCACACCTGTAATTTCAGCACTTGGGAGACTGAGGCAGGAGGATCACCATGAGTTCAAGGCCAGCCTAGGCTACACAGTGAGTTCAAGGCCAGCCTGAACTACATAGTGAGACCCTGTCTCAAAAAAAAAAAAAAAAAAAAAAAAAAAAAAAAAAAAAACAAAAAAAAGACCCTGTCTCTAAATAAATAAATAAATAACAATTTTTTAAAAATTGAAAAAGGGCTGGGGATGTAGCTCAGTGCGGAGGTCCTGGGTTCAATCCCTAGTACTGCCAATAAATAAACAAATAAATAACAAGTGTTCCTTAATAATTTGGACTAGTTCTTTTTAAGAGAACAGGACTACTTCTAATGAAAATAACATGCATCCCATTTCCTACAAATATTTACAACTCAAAAAAAAAAAGACCTGGGCCAGGTATTGTGGCACATGCCTGCAATCCCAGCAGTCAGGAGGCTGAGGCAGGAGGATCACCAAGAGTTCAAGGCTAGCCTAGGGTACATAAGTGAGTCCAAGGTCAGCCTAGAATATACAGCAAGACCCTGTCTCAAAAAGAACAGAAAAACCTCTTAAATAGCATAAAGAGTTCTTATATAGACAATATGACTAAATAAAGAAACCCTTAGATTTAGATTTTATCTATTCAGTATCTTTTTTTTTTTATTCAGTATCTTAACAGAATTTGGTATCTGGAAGAGGTCAGTGGTCTGCAATGTGGATATTCTCTAGAAAGTACCTTTCCAGGTCGAAATTCTGGAAAAAGTTCTGTGACACTTGGCAACAACTTGGTGGCATCGTGCTGCATAATCCCAGCCAAAGGTAGGGTCAGCTTTCCATCCTCAGATTCTGCTTGTGTTGCTTCCTGAGGTCCCATCTCAGATTCTGAGTCAGAAGAACTACTGAAGTCCACTTTCTCTGAGGCCAAAGAGGAAGGGGCAATGATGGAGGGCAAGATGATGCCTTCTCCATCTTCAGACACTGCAATAAGGAAGAGAAACCCCTTTGGCATGTAACTGTGAACATAATTCTTCATATTCAGCCAATAGCCACTCTAAGGTATATGCATGGCTTCATGGCAGGGGATATAGTCCCAAGCACCCAGTATGCGACCCAGAAAACTCCTTAAACTCATTATTTCCCACCATTCCCAACTCACCTTGTACCTGGTACCCTAGGGTTGTGATGAAAGAAAACAAACACTATTACTACATTTACTACTTCCCATAAGCAACCAGCATTGTACCCAATGTTGTGACCAATAATAGCAAGATTATATAATTAATTATATCAGTAGGACCCTACCATGTTCAGTTCCAGGATCCATAAACTGGATAATTCCTTTTAGGCCCACAGGATAACATTAAAACTGTTTAGCAAAAAAACAAAATCCATACAACCCAAATTAACAGTGGTATTTAGTCTGCAGACTAAATAAGGAAATGGCTCAAAACTCCAACAGGAGGAATTCAGGTTAACACAAGCTTCAAAATACAGGATACCAGGGGCTGGGGATTTAGTTTAGTGGTTAGAGTGCTTGTCTCGAAAGCACAAGGCCCTGAGTTCGATCTCCAGCACCAAAAAAAAAAAAAAAATACAGGATACCAAGCTGGGTGTGGTAGTATACACAGGTAATCCCAGCACTCAGGAGGTGGAGACAGGAGGATCACTGCGAATCTGAGGCCAGCATGGGCTACACAGTGAGTTCAAAACTAGCCTCAACTACACAGGTAGACTCTATCTCAAAAAACAAAACAAACAAAAAACACAGGAGACCAAAGGCACTGTTCTTCCCCAATCTTCAAGCCTATGACACAGTTATTACTATTACAGGGATAGGAATTGATAAAATGCTCATTGATGACCTCACCAACCTTTGAAATCTCTGAATATGTGGTAGGTGACACTGTATAATTTATACACATTCTAGAGTCTTTTTTAACAGGTAGTTTCTAAATACTAGTATGCAGATTAGTTGTATCAGAAATTCTTAGGGAACTCTCAATTCTTGGGCTCTACCCTAGATCTTCTGAATCAGACTCTCCAGGAGTGAGAATCAGACCTATTTTTTATTTTTTTTTTTT
>PVJO010028824.1:0-17594 GCA_004026905.1 Hystrix cristata
GGCTAGCCTTACTGGCCTCAAAATTCGCAATGATCAAAAAAAAAAAATTTGCAATGATCCTCCTACCTCAACCTCCCAAACGCTGGGATTACAGGTATGTTCCACCACACCTAGAATTTTCATTATTTTGTAAACCAGTGTCCTTAGCTACACTCATTTGTTCTTCAAAATACCCCCATAACCACTATGATAAAATTATGGAGAAAAAAGCTAATGATTATTTTCTCAAGGCTTGGGATCCTAGAAGCCAGTTTCACTGCCCTTGACTGCCCAGAAGGGTCCAGTTTGGGTTTCTCCACCCTGGGCCCATCCTGACCTCCCAGCTAGGACCTCCACCTCTGCCTGATCTTCTAGGCCTCTTCCCTCAAGCCGGACACCTTTACCAGAAGCCACCTGGGTCCTCTCCTTCTTACCTGATACCAGTTCGGCTGGATGTCCTGCATCTGCCACCACACTAGGTCCCGTCTTTCCTTTGGCCCCTCAAATTGCCAAAAGCACTTCCCCATAGTACAGCTCTGCAAGGAAGCCCACAGTCCTTCACTTCCTCACCTAAGAGAGGCCCCCTTCCACACACACGTTTCCAGGTGTCCTGCTCTTCCAGAAACAGCTGGACCTCTTCTTCCAGCCATAACCTTTTTTTTTTTTTTCTTTTTTGGCAATACTAGAAATTTAACCTAGGACCTTTACACTGAGCTATATGCCCATCCCTTCTTAAATATAATTAATTCACTAATTTCTTATTTTGTGATACAGTCTCACTATACTCACTGTGTAGCACAGTCTGGCCCTGAACTCCTAGCCATCTTCCTGAATGCTGGTCATTCCTCTCCCAGTCCTGTATGCCACTCCCGACACTCCCAACTCTATTTTTTTTATTTTGAGAAAGTCTCACTAAATTACTCAGGCTCAGCTGGAACCTGTGAGCCTCCTGCTTCAGCCTCCTGAGTGCTGGGATTATAGGTGTGCCACCACACTATGCTCCATAGCTTTCTCTTTTACCTCATCAGTCCCTTTACTTTGTACAACGTAGTGACAGCTGCTCCCTGTGGAATCAAAAAAGTGCCCAAGGAAGCCTAGCTCAGCAGAAATGAAGCCTTGGCTAAAAGATAACAGAGATGTATTCACAAGATGAGAACAATCAGTGGTGTGCACCAAGACTTCCCATGGGGGTGCCCTGCGTCTCAAGAGATAAGAGATGTACACTGTACTTGTTTTTTTGTTTTGTTTTGTTTTGTTTTGTGCCGGGGATCAAACTCAGGGCCTTGCGCTTGCTAGGCAAGCACTCTAACCGCTGAGCTAAATCCCCAGCCCCTGTACTTGTTTTCTATTGCTGCTGCAACACACTACCACAAGCTCAGCAGCATCCTTTTCAAGTTACCACTCCCCAGGTTAGCAGCCAGGAAGGCTCTCTGCTCTGGGTCTCACAGAATCTGCAATAGGTATAGCCAGGTGACCTCCTAGCTGGAAGCCCCAGACAAGCATCTGCTTCCTAGCTCAGGAAACAGCTTCCCAGCTTTAAATTATTGACAGAATCCAGTCCCATGCAATTGTTTTTTTTCTGGCTGCCGCTACCCCAGACTCTCCTGATTCTTCACTCCCAAATTCTAACATGCAGCCCTCCTTCAAAACCTCCAGAACTACTCTCCTACTTCAAGTCTGTCTGTCTTTTCTGTCTCTAAATCCCCTTGTGATTACCTCAGAACTACCTGAATAACCCAGGATCGTCTCCTATTTAAAATAAGCTGATCAGTAATTTCAATTACATCTGTAAAGTTCCTTTTCGCCATGCAATGCAACACTCTAGCTAATATGATAATCTTTACAGGCTCTGGGCATTTGGCACAGAATCACAGAGAGTATTTTTATAACCTTGCCTCCACCATAACTTGTGGTGTCTTAGAATTCCACAGGCTCAAGCCTGGCATGGTGGCACATGCCTATAATCCTAGCACTCAGGAGACTGAGGCAGGAAGATCATTGTATTTGAGGTCAGCCTGCGCTCCATAGTGAATTCAAGAGCAGCCTGGACCTGACCTACATTGGGAGACCCTGTCTCGAAAAAATTCATTCCCCCTCCTCCTGCCAAAAAACATAATCCTGTAGGGTCAAGCTCAGTGGCAGCCCAGGACAGTGTGGAACAGCTGTCAGTCCCTGTTTGTGTTAGAGCAGTGGGTGCCAAGAGTGCAAAGGAACACTCACTAACCTCATAGTGGAATATGGGGGGAGGCTTGAGGTCAGGCAGACCTCGGGGAAGGTGGTAACATCCAACAGGTGTGAGAAGATACTACAGACAGAGGGAACCACATCAGCCAGCCTGGAGGTGGGCATAGCACGGGGCCTGTGCTGCTGGAGAACAATAAGCAGTGAGCAGAAGGGCTTGTCAAGGTTGGCAGCTTGAGGAACAAGCCACCATCACCTTTGATCACGTGCAATAGACAGATCAGACTGAGGACTGATTGGAAGAGGGCCACTCAAGCGAGACTTTATTTCTCAATCTTGCAAGAGTAGGTACCAGCCTAACAGGCAGGCAGGCACACCCTGGGCAGTTCCAGCAAACAATTTAACCCCTAGCATATAGGTCCCTTCCCACTTTTCCTCATTGGCTGAGTAGTATGGCAGGGGTACAATCTTCCTGGTCACTCCCTAGACCCCCTTTACAAACATTTTGTGGTTTTAAAGGCAAATGATTAAACCACAAGTGGGTAACTTCTTAACTGTCAGTACATTTCCGATCAGAGTTAGTATAGTGAAGCAATACTTTACAATCTACCCCTTCCCACTTTGTTTAGGGAACTTTTCAGAGGCCTGACCTCAGTCATCTCCTCGGGCAAGTAGGGAATTTTGTCCGCTAGTAGTTTTCTGCTCAGAGTTAAAGACTTTATCCTGGGGTTGGGGATTTAGCTCAGTGGTTAGGGTGCTTGCCTAGCAAGCAAAAGGTTCAATCACCAGCACGGAAAAAAAAAAACCAAAAACACTTTATCTTGAAAATGGACCACTTTAAGTTTCTGTATCTTACAGCAGGAGCAGACCCAGTGAACAGACAGGCAGGCCACAGTCTAGGGCTGTCTGATCAGAAACAACCAGACCTGGTGTTTTGTTGTTGTTGTTGTTAGGTGCCAGGGATTGAACTCAAGGCCTTGTGCTTGCAAGGCAAGCACTTTAACCACTGAGCTAAGTCCCCAGCCTTTCTTTCTTGAGAAGGCATCTCACTATGTTGCCCAGGTTAATTTTAAACTCCTAGGCATCAGTAATGTTCCCACATCATCCTCCCCAGTGCTGGGACTACAGACATGCACCACCACACTTGGCCAAGACTTGATTTTCCCTTTTTAGTACTGGAGACGGAAGTCAGTGTCTTTGTTCTGAGCTACATCCCCAGCGTGTTATTAATTTTGAGACAGGGTCTTGCTACTTAGTTCAGGCTGGCTTTGAACTCACTGTGTATGCCAGACTGGCCTCAAACTTGTGACAATCCTCCTGCTTCAGCCTGCTGAGTGCTGGGATTACAGGCATCTTCCACCACACCCAGCTCCTTTTTAAATTTCTTATTTTGAGACAGGGTCTCCCTAAATCATTACATTGCCCAGGCTGGACTCATCCTGCCTCAGCCTCCCACAGTGCTGGGGTTACAGATGTAGTCACCATGCCCCACAGCCAGCTAGACCCGGGTTTTAATGAGGTTCCCACCTGGCACTTACTTTCCCCTCCTCAACTTTTGAGCACCACATCTACAACACAGGTACCCAGCAGCTGCCCCAGGCAGGGGACAGGTATCCCAACCTTGTCTTACTCCTAGAAGCGGAGGTGTCAGCCCAACATTGGACTCCATACCTAAAGCAAGGGTGTGGGGTACACCAAGGCCCTGGATGTTCTAATCTTGTAGTCCAGGCCCCTCTGTCCAAATCCAGCCCATTGGTCCTTTTTTTATTAGTTTGCTTTATGAGCCAGGGTTTAGCTATGTAGTTCAGACTGGCTTTGAACTCACTATGTAGCCAAGGCTGACCTCAAACTCTCAGTGATCCTCCTCCCTCAACCTCCAGAGTGCTGGAATTACAGGCATGCACCATCACACATGGCCAAACGTTTCTGTTGGTTTTTAATCTTGGTACAACTCAGGGCTTCATGCTTGCTAGGCAGGCACTGCATTCCTGAGCTACATTCGCAGCCCCCAACCCATTGGTACCTATCCTCACCAAGTGACCAAGGGGCCACTACAAAGAACAGATCGGTCAGCGCACCACTTCGTGGTCTGGTTCATGGAGGCCTTGGGCAATCACTCCATTTTGGGACCCGTGAAGGCCGAAGCCCTTCTCTCTCCGGGAGGCTCTTCCCAGATTCCTTCTCCTCGGATCTTCAGTTTCTGGCCCTTCACCACCCTGTAGCAGGCAAAGCAAAGTAGAACTTCTTTGAGAGACAAGACACTTTTCCAAGCATCAGGCCAGGAGAAGAGCAGAACACATAAGTGCTGGTAAGTGCTGGCCAAAAAGCCGGATCGGTTCCTTCCTACAGGGAAGGGAAAAGGAAAGCACGCTTCGGGTGTGCACTGTTCCGATGTACGTTCCTCTCTTCCTATACTAGAGAAGGCCCTGTACACCCGGACAGTTCGGGGCGATGTGTTGTAATCTGGCCCGTCCATCACCTGGTCGCTGCTTTTCCCTTCCGGCGGGGAACAGCTTTCTTTGGGAGCCCAGGCGGCAGCGCCATGTCCCTCCGCGTGCGACCTTCGCTCCTGCTGCCTCCCGCGTCATGGCGGAAACGCCCGCTTCACCCGGTGGCACGGAGGTTCAAGCCGTGGGACAGATCAGGAAGCCCCGCCACTAACCCACCAAATTTGTGCAGTCTCCAGCCCGCCCCCTCCTTGGTCACTAGGGCGACGCGGGAAGCGTCTTCTGGCCCAGCGATTCCTGGCGCCGTGGCTGCTCCAGGTTCCACAATTTTGGTTCCGAGTCTAACGAGAGCCGGAAGTATGGCCTGGCGGCGGTGGCAGAGCTCCCTGGAAACGCCGGAAGCGTGCTGTGGCCCAGCGCTCCGCCCGCTTCGCAGCAGCAGCGACTTCGGGTTCCGTAGGAGTCGAGGCCCGGAAGTGCGGCTTCGGCGTTGGTGAGAAGGCGGCCTCTGCAGGCCCTGGTGTTTAAGGAGGAGTCGGAGGTGGGGTCGGATGGGCATTCCCCTGCCGCAGGGCCGGGGGGGAGGCCAGGGCGTGCCAGGGGAGGGGCGCCCGCGCTGGGATCTAGCGCACGCTGCAAACGCGAGAGGGCGCTGTGCGTTCAGGGCGCGGCCGGGCCAGGGGTGCGAAGGCGGGAAATGTAGGTGGCCGCGGGCCGGAGCCGGTGGGATCGCGGCGAGTCCGAGGGAGCTCAGGGCAGGGTAGGCTACTAGGTATGGTGCGCAGGACGGGGCAGGGTGCTTGGCGCGAAGTGCAGGCGTGGCGGCGACTGTGCTGCCCCCGACCCAGAGGCTCCAAGGGCGCCTTTATGGCGAGGGGACCTCAGAGGGAGCAGGCAGGCTGGGAAGGAAGAGCCTGGCCCTGCGGCGGCTGCAGAGGTTCGCATCCCATGCAAAGGCACGAAGCCTCGGCAGAATTCCATCATCGCGCTGGAGGGCTTTGAAATAGGAGGGACCCAGGCCATCGTCGTGGGGTGACTGGCAGGGAATGTGGAGGGCCCAGAAAGGTTAGTTACTGCACCAGCGCAGGCCAAGCCAGGTCTGGGGGGCCTGTGAAAGGAAGGCCCTGGCTGGAATGCTGCCCAGAGACCCCAGTGGACCCTAATGGAGTGGGGACAGGATTAAGTGAGGCCCTACTCTGGGTCTGTGGTCTCGAGGAATAGGCTGGGGATCGTTGGTAGGTTTGGGGCACGACCTGTGCTGACTCTCCCTTAGATCGGAGGTGTGTGTAGCTGGTACAGGATAAACCAAGCATCCTCCTCTGTTTGATGGGCAGGAACCTGAGGTCCAGCTAAAACGTCACCTGCTTGGTTGGTGAAGTAGAGCATCTCGGATTCCCAGAGGCCCCTGGGGTTTCACTCCCTGTTCAGGGGTCACAGAAGCACAAGAGTGCTCAGCCAAGAGGAGTCGGTCTGTGGGTTTTGCCTGGGTCAACATCTGCCTCTTTGGGGCAGCAGCCAACTCACTCCCTAGTCTTCCACCCTCTCGGGTATGACCAGGTACACCCTAGATCACTGTACCCACAAAGGAGGTGCCCCGCCCCCACCCAGCACGCCTCTTGTGAAGACCTCAGTATATATACTAGTGAGGCAGTGGCACTGGGTCTGCAGGAGAATTAGCTCTGCACTAAGGTTGAGAAGTATGGTGATGGGAGAGCAAGACAAAGAAAAGGGAGGGGGTGAGAGTCAGCTATCTGAGAGGAGACTGGAGAGGCTATTAACCGTGTCTGAGGGAAGGTCTGCTCTGAGTGAGGCAGAGACCGGGTTGTGCATGAGGATCCCTGGCCGCTTCCCCACAGGATGCTTCCGGGGGAAGGAAGTATGGGATAGTTTAAAGTTATCGGAGTCACGGTAAGGGTGGGCCGAGGAGGAGACTAAGGGGGCAATGGACTTTGTGCGGGGACTGGTTGGAGACAGAATGTGTGTGGCTGCTAGCGAACGAAGGGTGCTGTTGACAAGGCCTGGCAGGCGGCACACCCAAGGGTCCTATCTTGCGATGAGGGACAGGGCGAGGGGAACCCTTGGCTGACTCCTGCTCTCCCTCCTTCCCATAGATGGCGGCAGCCGAGGCAGTGCACCACATCCACCTGCAGAACTTTTCGCGCTCGCTGCTGGAGACCCTCAACGGGCAGAGGTTGGGCGGGCACTTCTGCGACGTGACCGTGCGTATCCGCGAGGCCTCGCTGCGCGCGCACCGCTGCGTACTGGCCGCGGGCTCGCCCTTCTTCCAGGACAAGCTGCTGCTGGGCCACTCAGAGATCCGCGTGCCGCCGGTGGTGCCTGCGCAGACTGTGCGTCAGCTCGTAGAATTCCTGTATAGCGGCTCGCTCGTGGTGGCACAGGGCGAGGCGCTGCAGGTGCTCACTGCCGCCTCGGTGCTGCGCATCCAGACGGTCATTGACGAGTGCACGCAGATCATCGCGCGCGCGCGCGCCCCCAGCGCCCCTGCGCCTCTGCCTTCCCCCGTACCCCCGCCGCTGGCCCCAGCGCAGCTGCGCCACCGCCTGCGCCACCTGCTGGCCGCGCGCCCTCTGGGGCCCCCGGGCGCGGTGCACAGCCGCAAGCAGCGCCAGCCTGCGCGCCTGCAGCTGCCTGCGCCCCTCGCGCCCACACGCGCCGAGGGTCCCACGGCCAGCCCCGCCCCACCCGCTGTCCCCGATGACAGGGACGACGACGAGGACACTGAGGAGGGCACTGATGGTGAAGATGGCGAGGGCACTGCGCCCCCCGTCTTCCCTGACTGTGCTGCCGGTTTTCTCTCAACGGCGGCAGACACGGCACAAGAAGAGCCCCCTCAGCCTCCTGGCCTCGCAGACCATGGCGGCGCCAGCAGAGACTTCCTGCGGGGCGCCGCGGCGGCCGAGGACATGTTTGCGGACGGCTTCGTGTCCACCTGGCGTGAGGAGGACCGCTCCACCGCAGAGGGCGGCCCTGCTGAGCCTTCTGGGGCGCCCGACTGCGCTCTAGCTGGGCCACGCCCCCCGCCACCGGCTGCAAAGACCCCTGGGCCGCCAGCCTCGCTCTTCCCCTTCCATCTGGGCGCCCCTGGCCCGCCCGCGCCCCCAGGGCCTGCCTTCTATCCGGCGCTGCAGCCTGATGCCCCCAGCACTCAGCTAGGGGAGACCCCGGCTCCACCGGCCCCTGCTACCCCAGCCACCCCTATGCCGCCCGCCTATGAGTGCAGCCATTGCCGCAAGACCTTCAGCTCACGGAAGAACTACACCAAGCACATGTTCATCCACTCGGGTGAGCAGGCCGGTGGGAGAAGCAGTCCCTGGTCTTAGAAATCCAAGGCCTGAGGGAATGGGTATGGGTTTTGGTTTCGTTGTTTCCCGGTAGCCCCAGGGGGCTTGGAAGTTGAGCGCCCCAAATGCCCCACCTGGAGCATCAGGTACTGTTGAGGGGAGGGGGCAAGAATCTGCCCAGGGGCTTTGGAACTCTAGGGAGATGAGGCCTGACCATTTCAGGACAGCTACAAACTAGAGGTGAGGGGGTGTGTCCTTCAGCCTAGGAAGCTTGAGATGGGGAAAGAAGGGTCCTCAGGTTGCAGAAAGCTTTGCTGACTTCGGCCAGGTCATGGAGGTACCTCCACAGTGCTGGGGAGAAGCAGGGAGGCTGGTGCTGGGAGGTGTGATTGCAGGTGGTGGCTGACAGGTCAAAGTTGCCCATTGCCAGGACAATCAGAAACAGCTGGAAAGCCCAAGTGGGAGTGCAGGGGGTGTTCTTCAGGGGCAAGAGTAAGTGATAGGGAAGCTGGTAGTGTTCGGAGCAGGGAGTGATGTGATGTCCTGGTGACTGAGATCCGGGCCGGGGAACATGGGAGCTCAGTGACTAGCTTGCAGAAAGCTGCCTGGGACTCCAGGGCAGTGCCAATTTTGCCAGATAGGTGTAGCCAGAGCCAGGTGCTACAGCTAGGGAGGAGTTGGGACTCCCCCCTCAACGCACACCCCAAAACTCACTTCCCTTTAGTCCCTTGTCCCTCATAGGGTTTTTGTTAGCACCTGATGACTCTAGGACAGTGGTGGTGAACCTATGGCATACATGCTGCAGCGGGTTGTTTTTGTATCATTGGTAACTCTAAAAGGTTCGCCATCACTGCTTTAGGGACATACAGACACAGCCAGCCTCTCCTCCAGTCCAGGTGAGGCACACAGCCCTGGAGACACTATGGTAGCCATAGGCAGGATTTTTGGGCAACTGAGGCTTCTAGCAGGAGAGGGCAGAGGTGTCCTGGTTCCTCTTGGTATAAGGGTGCTATGCCTTGTGGACAGTCTCCAGACTGGTGACTGTTAGTCCAGACTTTAGAAGGCTCTGTGGGTAGGCGGGGCAGAGGCAGGGCCCTAGTCCCCCCGGACCAGACCAGGTGTAGGTGGACAGTGGACAGTCCAGATGGCAGGCTTCACTGCCAGGAGGGTCCCTATTGGATGTGGGGTCCCTGCCAGGCAGTGACATCTCGGGATGCCTATGGGTCTGGGAGAGAGACACCCTGCAGAGGAGGAAACCTCAGGCCTGGGGAGGTTCAGAGGCCCTCAGGAGGGCAGCTGGTCTAACACGTGGCCGCCTGTCTTCCTCAGGGGAGAAGCCGCACCAGTGCGCCGTGTGCTGGCGATCCTTTTCACTGCGCGACTACCTACTGAAGCACATGGTCACACACACGGGAGTGCGTGCCTTCCAGTGCGCAGTCTGCGCCAAGCGCTTCACGCAGAAGAGCTCTCTCAATGTGCATATGCGCACACACCGGCCCGAGCGTGCGCCCTGCCCTGCCTGCGGCAAGGTCTTCTCTCACCGCGCGCTGCTAGAGCGCCACCTGGCCACGCACCCTGCGCCCTGACTGGCCACGCCTCCTCCCCAACTCCCACCCTCTCCCCAGCCTGGACCCTCTTCTTTGTGCGCCTGGACCCCCTGGGAACTGCAGCGTACCAAACTGACATGGAGGCCCAGACCGGAGTAACAGAGCCTGGGATCCATGTCCCCTTCCAGGCTGCCTCGGGGTTTGGTGCAGGTCGAGGCCTCTGGCTCCCCATCTGGAGCTTCCCTCCTTCATACAGCACCTGAGGTGCGTCAGGTGGACCCATCACCGATGGATTCAGTTGGAGGCAAATAAAGGATGTTGGGCCAGTGCCCCCACTTCTGGACTTGCTGGGCTGGGAGAATCAGGGCTTCTGGCCAGGGCACTGAGGTGGGGTACATGTGTGACTGTCATTCATTCCCTCTAAATTGTTGGTCCTGGGGGAGGAGATCCCAAACTTCACACACACACACCCCACACTGCTAGCTGCTACAGTCACAATGTCCAGCCAGACTCCAGCCTGTTAGACTTCAGACTCCCGCTCCCCACTTCCAATGGTGGAACACCTTACTTTTGTGGAGGGGGATGTCTTTGGGGTCAAGCTGCTGTGAGCGTGAATAAGTATAGCCTAACCTGGCTGCTGGGTTCTGAGTAGGAATGCAGGAACAGGGCTAGGCAGCAGCATTGTGGAGTATGGGATGCAGCAATGGATAGGGCCCTAGGGCAGGGAGATGAAGATGTGAACACCAGTGGCTCAGGACCCACCAGACCAGTTGATAGCCGGGGTGCATGGTGGGCAGGTATGTGTGTCTGTTCTGCCACCAGTCAAGTCTGAGAAGGTTCACTTGAGATTGAGGCAGCCCAAAGAAAAGACACAGAGCCACAGGAATGTCTGACATGCCTTCACTATCTCAGCAGAATGGGAAACAACACTGAGAAATTATGTATGTGATGGTACCCAAAGCTGCAAGTTACCAAAAAGTTATGTAACAGACTACTTGTTTACATATTTACTGCGAATGTGCAGGCTATATAACATATGCTGATTTACTAGCAAATGGAAGGCCTAAGTGAAAAGCCTAAGTCCAGCCATTTTGGGTACCCTGAGCACATGTTCCACCCCACTCAGAGGTTTTTGTTTCATGGTCTACCTGAAGTTTTCACCTGGTTCCCTAGTGAGAAGTGTGGAGAATTGTATCCATAATCCACAACAGTAATACAGGCTGCAGCAACAAGCCACTGATAAACAGACCCCACCCCTTGCAGGGCCTTCTTTCTGGGTCTGTCCCCTCCAAGGGTGGGGAGTCTTTGGCATCAAGTGAAACGTGCATCATTGGTCCCAGGACCTCTTGTAGTTCCACCCGTAGGAAGTTGGTAGGCAAAGTGTTGCACTGCTGCAAGTATGCCCCAACTTTGCCATGTGGAAATCTGCACAGTACTGCTCTTGGGCTTAGCCGTACAATCTTGGACCCACCCTGTTAACAGGTAGGAGGTATTCAGAACCACAGGAGCTGTCTTAGTAATGCTTTCAGTGGCTGTCAGAAGCAGCATAAAACGGCTCTTTCTTAGTTTCAGCTCTTGGCCCCTTCTACAGTTGGGACCAGAACTCTGTCAGTTGTCAGAACTGTTCTGATTTCTGCTATAGTGCCCACCAAAACTGTCCGTGGTCATGTGGTCATGGGCATCCAATACACATGCCCCAGGTTGGGTCAAAGAAGAATTGAGCCCTCTGTATGGTCGTTGGCAGGGGTGGGGGTGGGGTGCTGGAGATCGAACTCAGGCCTTGCACTTGCTAGGCAAGTGCTCTACCACTTGAGCTAAACCCTCAGCCCCTGTATGGTCCTTTTTGCAGTCATAAAAGGCTGCTTCTGCCAGTGGGGGACCAGTCCCAGGGCCTGGTGTTTTTTTGTTAGCCCACATAGGAGGTGTAATACCTGGGCCAGAGGTGACACAAAAGCTCTCCAGTAGCCCAGCAATCCTAAGATTTGCAACTGCTTTCCTGTAGTAGGGACAAGATAGACCTGGATCTTTTTTCATTTTTTTGAGAGTGTCTCACTGGTACTTCAGGCTGTCCTCATGCGTCAGCTTCCCAAGTGCTGTGATTACAACTGTGTGACACCACACCTAGCAAGGCTAACTTTTTTTTGTGGGGGTGGGGGCGGTGTTGGGGCTCAAACTCAGGGCCTTGTGCTTGCCAGACAAGCGCTCTACCACTTGAGCTAAATCCCCAGCCTCAAGCCTGGCTCTTATCTGTGACTGCACCTGTGATGACTTTCCCAGACCAGACAACTCCAAGAATTTACAATCCAGGCCCTTGCAGCTTGTCCTTGTTGACCACTCAGCTGCACGTTTTGAGATTTGTTTAGGGAACTGGTACAGCTGCCTCAAGGTTTGCCAGAGAGTCACAGGAAAGCAGGATATCATCAATATAATGGTACATTTGTACACGTGATGGCCACTGAACCAAATCCAGTACCACCAAACCATGACACAAAGTGGGGCTATGCAGATAGCCTACTAGGAAAAGCAAACTGGTCCTGGCTGTTGAGGGCTACGTCAACAGAAAAGCAAGTATTAGCTAAATCTGCTACCAAGTAATAAGTACCAGCCCCTGACTAAGACAATCTGTCAGGTCTGCCACAGAAGGCACAGCAGCACGCACGAGGAGGGAGGGGTAATGAATTTATTTAGCTCCTAGTAGTCCATCATCATCCTCCAGGAGCTGTCAGGTTTTTTAACCCACTACACATGCAAATGATAGGGACTATGCACTGGCCAGATAATTCCTACCTTCTCCAGGTCCTGGATCGTCCCACTGGTATGTCTGCCTGGCAGATGGAACTGCCTCACAGCTGTAACCCTTCAGGGGACCAGCAATGCTTTGAATGGTCTCACCGCCACCTTCATGCATATACTTGCAGGCAGAGTTCCCCCAAAGAGTATATCAACTCCCAAGATATACTCCATTATTGAAGACCCATACTGCTTATATTCCTTAGGGTACAGGCAGCCTATTTCCAAATGCACGAAGGTTGCTAATACCATGGCCCTATGACCCCCATATTCATCTGTATACAATGTGGGGCCCCAAAACTCCAAGTTCCCAAGCAACCGGATACACACAACCCTAGTGTCTACTAGAGCCAGAACCCGTTGGACATTGGTCAGGGACCAGTGGATTTCTAGTTCCACATAAGGCCTCTGGTCTCCATTGGTCCCCATCCGATGAGCACCTTGACCTTGGCCCTATGCAAAGATGAAGAGAGCATCAGGAAACCAGAAGTGAGATGATCTTCCAACTTAATGACCTGAGCCGTCATTAAGGCAAATCTTTGATTCTTCTATAACTGTCTCCATAACTCTAACAGGTAGATATTTCGCTTTTTGTTGATCTTGGCCTGACCAACTCCTGCCCCCAACAGGTCTATCCACACCAGTATGAGTTACCTTTGTGGGCTTTCCTGATCGCCTGTTTCCCCACTTTGTCTGGGGTATCCATGACAGGGTAAGGACATTACGGCTCTGCCTCCTGGTCTTCATCTCCCCTGCAGTGGCCACCATCGTTGTCGCTTCATTAATCCGGTGCCCCATGTAAGGTGCCAGGCTGGCCATGAGCAACCCAAAGGAAGGGGAAGAGGCGTTCTGGAGGACCACATCCCTCATTCCTTCAGGGAACTGTTTATGATTAGGCCCCTGAGTGTTAAGGTTAAACATTACCTGTTACATACCCAACTCCCTCAGGACCTGTAAAATGTCAGAAAATGACTGCCACTTTGTTTACCATCTTGGACACATCCCCCACATTGGCTGCCATAAGCCAGTCAAGCCTGGAGTTAGGCTCCTGCCCATACCAACAGCTGTTCTGCAGCTGCTGCCTAAGGGCAGGGTGGCTAGTGATCAAAGCTGACCACCTCCTACCCCTACACAGAATATCATCTGCCTCCAAATCCCACAGTCTCAGTAACCAAGCAGCTGGAGGTTCCCTTGGCATTGTCTAAACTGCTTTCCCAAATCTACCAGTTCAGCCTGGGGGTAGGGGCAGTACGTGGAGGATGCAAAGCTAATCTATCAGGTGCCATGAGCTGCTGCTGCTTCATTTTCACCATCACCACTGGATGGGCCTTCCTACATGGAATTGGCTAGGTATCTTCAGCCTTTGAATTGTCTGTGCCCACGAGCTCTACAGCTCATCAGGGTGCACTATTTCCTGACATTTATGAGCAGCTGTTAGGTTGTCTTCTAACTTGGTCATACAGGTGGCTCATCTTAATGAGCTTCTGTCTTGACCTTAAGGGCAGTAAGAAACACTCGTCCCCACCACCCCAGCAGTGCTGCAGGCACTGTTTTCCTCCAAGATCTCTCCCACAGTATGCAAGCCTTTATCGAAACAGGCATCCCACTTACCTCTGTCCAGGCCTGAAGAGAGGCCCATGCCAAGAGGAGGCTGGCCACTGAGTACCACGTTCTTGTGGCTTGCCACCCGTCAGTCCCACCCAGGGGAGTGGGGGGTTCCATATTAGACTGGGGCTACACCAGTTGTTCTGCCACTAGTAAAGTTCACTTGAGATTTGGGCAGCCCCCGGCAAAAAAAAAAGATGTGGAGCAGCTAAAGGAATGTTTGACATGCCTCTCAGTGGGTTGGGGAACAACATTGAGAAATTTTACTTTTATCTATGATAGCACACAAAGCTGACAAGTTGCCAAAAAGTTAACACAGACTACTAGTTTACATATGAATTGCAGATGTGTGGGCTACATAACATACACTGCCCCAGTAGTGAATGAAAGGTTTAGGCAAAAGTCTGAATCCAGTCATCTTGGGTACCCCGAGCACACAGGGTTTCTCTCCTCTGCTTCCTCCAGTCCTCTGCATTGGAGCCGCTGTGGGGCTGTACTTAGCGGGGCCACATTCAGCCTGCTTGCTGGGCTCTTGGTCTATAGCAGCTCTGAATGCCTCCAAGAGGCAAGGGGCTAAGGTTCTTAGTCCAGCCACGCACATCACAGACAGATTTCAGCCTCCTGCACCCCAAGATCTCTGCGGACAGCGGATGAATGAGCATGTCTTAGTTACTTCTCTCTCTTTGCTGAGACAAAATACCAGACACCCAAAATTAAGGAAGGAGGAAAGTTTTATTTAGTTCACTGTAGAGGTTTCAGTCCACAACTGGCTGGATCTAAGGCAGGCTGGCCTGGCAGACAGGCAGAAGGCAGCAAGGTAAGCAGGGGACCTAAGCAGCTTCCTCCTGTGCTTTATAGTTTCTCCAGGCTGCCAGGATTAGGGTGGTGCAAACCAATCAGTGATTTAGTAATCACACGCCCTTAATCCCAGTATCACACACTCTTGATCCAGCCACCTCTGATCCAGTCTCCTCTTACTGCATGAGGCTTTGGGGGGACATTTAGGCACAAACAATAACAGAGTGCTAACAAAGCCCATGGCGGTCAGCCAGGTATAAGTTCAGACATGGGTGTTCCAGTATTCTCTGGGCAGTTGCTGTGGACAAGACATCACCCAGAGAGTTTGGAGGTGCCACCAAGCTGGACATGGTGGCGCATACCTATAATCCCAGCACTTGGGAGACTGAGGCAAAGAGGACTGCCTCAAGTTCGAGGCCAGCCTGGGCTACATAGTTCTTTTTGTTGTTGTTGTTGTTGTTGTTTGTTTGTTTGGGTTTTTTTTGTGGTGCCGGGGATCGAACTCAGGCCCTTGTGCTTACAAGGCAAGCACTCTAATCACTGAGCTAAATCCCCAGCCCCCTTTTTGTTGTTGTTGTTTTGCCTTTTTTTTTTTTTTAGCAATAGTTAATTTCATGTTAATTAAATTAAAGTCAGGAATACGAACACTGGCTTCACTTTTTTAAATGTCTCCAATACCACTTACTTTGTACTTCCTTTTGCTCTATTTAACATTCATGTAGTAACAGACTTGTTCTAGGAATGCATCTGTTATTTCAAATAAAAATATTTATCTAGAAGCCCTTAAACAGCATTTAAACTACTAAAATGTCGATGTTAAACTTTTGGTTTTAATAAAGAAAAATTTTAACATTAAATGAGCATTGTTTCATTTATAATGCTGACTTTAAAAAGAGATCTGAAAATAAAATGTAAACTTATTGCTTGCAAAGTTAAATTGGCACAATCTATACAACACAGAATTCAGACAGAAAAAAACCGCACCAAAGCAGTTACATAACCAATCTTTTTCCCTTCTTTTGACATTTTATACACCCATATGACATCTTTTTAGTCTTTAAAATCAAAGGGATGGGGCTGGGGATTCAGCTCAGTGGCTACAGTGTTTACCTTGCAAGCACAAGGCCCTGAGTACGATCCCCAGCACCAAAAAAAAAAAAAAAAAAAAAAAAAAAAAAAAAAAAAAAAAAAAAAAAAAAAAAAAAAAAAAAAATCTAAGGGATGTCCTGCCATTTACACTCTTAAATTCTACACATGTTAAAATATATCCAGAGGCTATTACTATGTTTAACCACAGCAATGACTTAATTTTTGTCATGTTAAGCAATACAATAAATGTTTGGAGAAACTCTTAATATCAAGTTTCATATTATAATTACTTGGCTGGGTAATACAAAAAAAATTGACAATGTAAAAAACCAATATTTATTTTCATTATTAAAGAAACTGCAACATTTATTTTACAATCCCTAGAACTGTGAAATAGCTTTTTTTTAATTTACAGAATTGAGGGAAGTATTTTAAATGAGAAAATATACATGTTGGATGTGATTTAGTATATAAACACCAAAAATCTAAAAAGTCTGTAAAAAACTGTTTAAACATATAAGGTGCATTTACGTAAGAATTACATTCAGTTTGAGGGAAAAAACAGTACCCCAAAATTTATTAATATTTAAGTAATATCCAAGTAACTACTAACTTACCGCAAAACAAATATTGCTTTGAGATTTTTATACAAGTCATCTAAAATTTAGATTGAAATTTAAATTCTGCCTTATACTGTGAAAGACAGTTCAACCATCAAATGTTTTTATGTTCCAATGTAAGCTCCTTCATACACAACATTTAATGCCCTAAAGCAATTAAAATAAAACTGAAACCTTTTGTGACCATCTGAAATTAAAGAAAAATATCTCCTATATTTTTATGTAGAATTGGATATAAAGTCATTTGGGGTCAAATAAAATTATTTTTAAAATATCATAAATCTGCTCGGTAATTAGGAATTTCCTAAGTACGGTATGCCACTGTAGCTTTGGGCAATAGTTAGTCATTATGAAGTTAAATGAAGTAAACACAGAATTTCTTGGTTTCCAAATCGTAATTATTATACTAAAGCATGCCCTTTTCCAAATCACTTGGTCAACTGGTCAATGCCAATAATAAACAAAGAAAATACAAGTCTCTAGTGCTTTAAATATACTGCCTTAGCTGACCTAAATGATCTAATTATGTTGAGGAGGGAACCTCCCCTGGTTCCTCAGTTGTGTGACGTTCCTACCTCCATTTTCACTCTAAACAGCTTATACAATATCAAGTTATTCACACTGCTAACACAAAAGCCAGAATGCCATCTATATAAAATACTTTCTACTGTGTTCATTAAAAAAAGAATTTGTTCTGCTTGTCATAAATCTGAGATTTTCACATCAAATATTTTATTTCTTGGTTTCTTGGAAAGGAAAAATAAAGACTAAGAAAAGAGGTGCATAAGGAAGATTAGACTGTAAGGTAACTTTGCACATACAACTAGTCAAATCTCTCTGTAATTTAAAAGAGCCTCTAATGACAAGGCCAGATATTTGTCTCTCTATATAAATAAAATCTCCCTAAAAGCTATGATAGATTTTCACAGCAACCAGTATATACATATCAATATTTTCACAGTCTGTTCAGTTATCCACTTAGCATACTTTCAGAATTAATGTATGCTGTTACCATAGCAGTCTAAACATTATACTCTTAAACATTTCTCAGATGAAGAAATAAAAATGGCAAATAAATATATGAAGAAATGTTCAACATCACTAGTCATTCGAGAAATGCAAATCAAAACAACATTAAGATTCCACCTCACTCCAGAAAGAACTGCGTATATGGAAAAATCAACCAATAACAAATGCTGGCGGGGCTGTGGGGAAAAAGGAACACTCCTCCACTGT
>PVJO010028825.1:0-17598 GCA_004026905.1 Hystrix cristata
TATATATATATATATATATATATATATATATATATATATATATATATATATATATATATATATATGCCTAAAAGGTCCCTGAGTGGGGAACTCATAAGCCAAGCTCCATTTCTGTGTACGAAGAAAAAGTCTACTGACATTTAACTGATAATTGAATTGCTTATGCCTGTTCTGTGCTAAGTAACGAACAGACACCGGGGAAGTTGAACTGACAAATGTGGGCATTCCTCCGCAGATACTCAGGATTTATGCACGTGAGGACAAAGGTGAAGCCACCTGCTAGGGAATGAGAAAAACCATGACTTGGGGTCACAGGATATTTAAATCAGATGACATAATGACTAGCAATAATATAATAATAATAATAATAATAATACTTATTGTCATTTATTTTCATCAGTCATCATATATGATGAAAGGAGTTGTATTTTAGTCCATGCTAATTGCAGTCCTATGAACTAGAACTCCAAACACTGGACCATGCGGAGTCTCAGAGACGCTACCGAACTTCCCCTCAGCACAGCAATGATAAGTGGAGCCACCAGGAAAAGACATGAAGTTACCACTCTCAGGATCTAATGCGAGACACATTTTAACTCTTTCTGAGTCATCAGAAAGATTTCAGGAGCGTTCCATCTGAAGGGACGCCTCCATTGCACTATGTAACTATTCCTGGATAGAAGATGATGTGGAGAGCCGCCGCTATATCCCGGATGCGGAAAGGACGAGGTGGCCGCTGAAGTGTTATGCGTCCACCCTGCGTGCGATGTTTGCTGTGATCTGTCTCCATCCCTCCTGCAGCAGATTCAGCATGTGCCAACCACGAGTCGACTCCCTCTGTGATCTGCAGGGATCCTCAAAGGAGAAGAGCAATGAGCAAAAACACTCTTCATGGGGTGACAGACTAGAGAAACAACCTTACGGGACATTCAATTTCACTTCCTCCTCTAACACCACTGCGCAGTCCCTAGAGACCTGGAAAACGTGGACCAAGTAGTGGGGCTGTGGGAACGATTGTGAAGGGAACAATTCTGTATGACGCTGCGTGTCTCCAATCCGACAGAAAAATTCAAACACGAGGTCAGTCTTTTGAACCTAACAATGTCATTCACTGCACATAAAAATACTTTTATGTGTCTTTTTCCATAAACTAATTATAATTTGACAGTTGTAACTAGGGGGATGCCATGCAGAGGAAATGAAACAAACTATGTAGAACGCGTACCTCATTGACTAGCATTCAGAAAGCCCTTAAAAATACCTCATGATGTTATGGGCACTGTCGTCCCTCCCACTTCACACTCATCATCACCTGCATAATTCTCCCAGAGGACTAAGGAAACCAGTAGGAAGGACCCACATTCTGCTCTGTGAAGTAGAACCAGTTTAGGAGGGAAAAAAATGGTATGAGATTTCTGAACTCCCACCACAAGCAACAACAAAAAGCTCCGTGATGAGTTGAGTTTGTGTATAGGTGTCCTCTGACGACCCACGATGTTGAGTTTGCACAGATGAGGGGAAACGACTCTTTTGATGATCCTTCTTCCATCATCTCCCTCAACACTTACTGGGTGACGGGTGATGTTCTGTCTCTCCCGGGTCATGACCAAAGACTAAGGACTCATTCTTCTTCCCAGGTCAGTCCCTAATGAAAACTCAAGCTCCATGCTCAGGCTTGGTAGCTATGCAATGTCAGATCGCAGCTTCCTGGAGCCAAAAAATGGGCAGCCCAGAAACAGGTATGGACCCACCTGACTGGAACCCCTGGGCTGAAGACCTGGAGGTGCAGGCTGATTGTGGATGACTATGTGACCTCAGAGACCCAATACACAGAGCTCAGGATCAGCTATTAGTCTCCCAGTCTCTAGAGACTTCCTCATGGTAGTTCAGGAAGAAAAAGAGAATAAAGGTCCACAATGTGTTTGGATCCTCTGCTCCCAAGCAGGAAGTGGGTGTATAACAATCTCTTCTGTGATGACTTTAATTTTTGAAATCTATCTGCATTTTATTCCCATTTTTTACACTGGTAAAACATACATAAAAATTGCCATTTTAATCATATACATGCAATACAGTAGTATGCATTACATTTAAATTGTTGTGCTTTTATCTCCATTAAACGACTCCACAAATTTTTCTTATTGCCTCTCTGCCATCATGTCTAACCCCCAACACCATCCTGCTGTGAAATTTGATGAGGAATTAAGCACACCAACTACTTCATAATATGACTGACAGTGCTGAAATAAAACAACTAGAAATGTGCTTTTCCTCCTTTCCCCAACTTATATTTCCAAATAAAATGCCACAGGTCCTGAGAATAAATTGGACCAATAAATTGGCTACTGTGGGGCCCCCTCAGAGCACATATTTTCATTGGTATTTTTTGCAATGCTGGCGTTTGAACCAAAGGCCTTGGAACTGAGCTACATCCCCCACTGCTTTCTTTTTTCCTTTGGGAGATAAGTTCTCACAAAGTCACCAAGTTGCCCAGGCTGTGCTTGAACTCTAGATCACCCTTCTTCAGCCTCCTGGAGTGCTAGGATTACAAGTGGTGCCATCACACTTGGCTTCACAACCATTTTACAGCCCAGCACTTTTCATGTCCCTGTTCCACAGGCTGTAGGTGGAGGGCTTCAAAACAGGGATGAGCACGATCATCTTTGGCACCACACTAGATGTGAAAGACATATCAGCCAAGGATCGGTCGGAGACAAAATACGTGGTGATGTGGAGCAGGGATTCAGAGCTGACGGCCAGAAAGATGAGCAAGTTTCCAACCACATGACAGGAACAATCCAAAGAGGACATTGTGGAGTTCTGGATCTTCTGAAAGTCCACGAATTGTAATTCTGTGATGTGCACTAGATTTTGTGCTCTGATATTGATGGGTCAACTTAAAGGGTTAGAGTAAGAAGACAACAAGGTAGACACCAAGAATGTTGTATATATTTTGCTTTCCTGGGGTCACAAAGAAAGTATTCACATTTGATTTCCATATACCTTCAGCAACACTACTCATCTAGGACAAACCCAATATTTTTTCAAATTATTCATTATCATTTTCTATGTTATTCACCTCCTTCCAGGCACACTTACAATAGTGATATTTAATTGATGAATATTAGATAACCAAGACTATCACACCTAAAAAATCCATGAGTGCAGTAAAATATAGCTCATGATATTCAGAAAAATAAGGAATAAGAAATATCCTTCCTGTTTTAAGACAAAATATTAATGTTTTTAAATGACATTAAGAACCTTCTTTCAGGGTCTCATACAATGAGTCACATTCCCTCTGGTAAAATGTTCTTAAATAATATATGAGAACTTGGCTACATTATTTTAAATTAATTTTCCTGGCTTATAATGAAATTTATTTTGTGGGACTTTCCCATCATTCTTGCATTTTCTATATATCTTCCTTTGTACCTTCAGTGCCCACTCAAATTCTGTTTTTCCTTTAGAGATCTTTGAATACATAACTCCTCAGTACACAGTGACAAAAGAGAATGCTCTGTTACAAGAATAGGAAAATAATGACTTCATTTCACAGGATGTCTTTCTGTAAGGGCATGAAGATTAACCTTGCCATTGCTACTAGCAGTAATATTCAAATATTAAGATTATTTTGGACCTTATTTTACACGTTCATCACATACTGATCCATAGAGAGTGTGCAGTATCTGACTCCTTACTAGAAATCAACTCAGATGAAAATATCCAGTCTCAGAGTCACTCACAAACTGCCCTTTTCACAGAAAGAAAATTTTTGGCCAACCGGAAGCCAAATTTAAACGTCAGTACGTGGTAGCATGCTCTAAATTATCTATTGGTTTCTAAACCCCAGAACGTTTATACAGAGGTAGAGACACCTTAACCCCAGGTCCAACTCAGGGTCATTTTCAAATTATTTCCACTTCCCTAAATCATCATGAACTGAATACCTGACTTTAAGACTCCTTTTGAGGCTAAGAGCGCTGGTTCCTTTAAAGGAGAAGGATGCAGAAAGCCTCTTGGTGCCTGGAGCGGGACAAAAGGAGAGGTCTGTGCTGACTAGTGAGATTTCTCTTCTGCAGTTTGTCTCAGTCTTGGCCCTCTGACATAACTGCTGCACACATTAACACCCACAGATTGCTCTTCTCCTCTACCAACCCCGCAAACGGAAGAGTCCAGCGAGAAAGGACTCTGTTACTGAGAAGGTAAGGAAGTGAAATGTGTGTTAGGCTGCCAAAGAGACAGTGTTCCAGGATTCTCTCATTGGAAATTAGACAGCCTGATTCACAGAACTCTTCACTTCCTTCCACACAAGACCAGTCTGCAATTAATTACACACAAATGCTGTGCCCCTTTATTCAGTGAAACCAGAATGATATAGCAACTATACTTGAGAATGTTGTGCAGATCACATGAAACCAATTTCATAGAGCATTTAACTCAGACACTGTCTTGTAGACCTTCCTCAATGTTGGCTCATGCCTTTGTGGTTATTGTCATTCTCAACATCATCCATGTCTTCACTATCCTATTTGGTTCAGGACAGAATTGAACACCTATCTTCTGCTATCATGGGTCAGCTCTATAGCAGATGTAAGACCAGTGTTGGGGGGAAGGACACTCTGTCACCTTTGAGACAACTACAGCCACCAAGTCTACAAACCTCACAGACCCTGCAGCTGGAACTTTGCACATTTTTATCCTCTGACTGTGTAAACATTCCCGATGATAGTCCTCCTCGACGTGAGGAAACAGTGGTTCCAATAGTCCCTTCCCTACCCATCCTGCTCTCCACCTTTACTGTCTCACACTGTCTCTCTGCTGAGTGCTGACCGCAAACTACAATCCAACACCCACTGGCTGCCTGAGGCCCAGAGAACATACAGTCTCTGCCTTTGGGAGTCTCTCAGTGCAGGCAGATCTGGGTATCCTAAAACAGAGAGCCTTGGTTTGGAGAGACACAGAAATGGAAACTCTGGACTTGGAACCACGAAAACGCAGGGCTGAGGGGACAGACCGATTATAGAGTATTGTACAACCTTGAAGGTTCATTGTGCAGAACTGATAATGACCCAAATTGGCCATGGTATCCCATTCCCTAAGAACTTCTGAATAATAACAGAGGAAGAAGAGAATGTGAAAATGTCCACAAAAAAATTTACGCTCCTCTGCAACTAAGGCTGACCATCAGGGGCTACAAATCTCTGTGCTCATTCCTTCCTTATTTGAAAAGATCACTTTTATTTATGCTGTTCATTAGGGAAAATACATGTAACAAGAAAGGTATAATTTCACCAACTTTTAAGTGCCTATTTTGCTGACATTAATTATGTTCAAATTTTTATGCCACACTCTCATCCATTTCCAGAAATGTTCCATCTTCCGAAAACAAAAATTTGCCTTAATTTATAAAAACACAGTTCCTCCAGTCCACAACTCTACACCTCCTTTCCACATAAATAATGGTGAGGAATGAAAATCACCCAAAGGCAACATTTAGAGGCCTAGGTGCTCAGTTTTGCTATATTTTCCTTTTCTCCCTTTGTATTAGTGTATTTTGTTACACATAACATGGCACCTAACCACTGAATTTGATTTGGATCTCATCCAACTTGGTGTTTGATGGTGGAATGAATCAAATTCATATAGCAAAGAACAAGTATAAATAGATAGATAGATAGATAGGTAGATAGATAGATATCACATACTGATTCTTACTTTCCTTTTCTTCTACTGCCTCCCATCTGTCACCTTCCCAGTGGATGCCAAAGTCTTAATTGTGGATTGTCCTTCTGTGGAGCCTCTTGAGGGCTCTCCTCATGTCCCTGTTCCGCAGGCTGTAGATAAAGGGATTCAGCATAGGTGTGAGCACAGTGTACATCAGTGAGGCCACCATGCCCTTCCTGGGAGACTGGGATACAGCTGAACCAAAATATACTCCGGTGCTTGTTCCATAAAATAAGCAAACAACTGACAGGTGAGATGCACACATGGAGAAAGCTTTATGCCTGCCACCTGATGATGGGAGTTTCAGAATGGAAGAAACAATTTTATAATAAGAGTAAAGGTTCCATAAGATAGGAAAGAAGATAAATATGACAACAATTGAATTTATTAATATATTACTGGTAAAGGGAACAGAACAGGTATGGTTAAGCAGTTGAGAAGGATCACAGAAGAAATTAGCAATTTCCACATCCTTGAAACAAGTAAGCTGTAAGACAACCATATCGTGCACCTGTGAGTCCAAAAGACTCACTAAAAGAGACACCAAGAGTAAGAAGACAGAGAAGCGAGGGTTCATGATGACGGGGTAATGTAGAGGGTAGCAGATGGCCACAAACCGGTCATAACCCATCACGGTCAGAAGCTGTGATCCATACATGCAAAAAAGATGAAAAAAGACATCTGTGTCAGGCAGCCCACATAGGAGATGACTCTGCTGTGTGTGAGGATGTCCACCATCAACTTGGGGACCGTGGTTGAGATGAGGCATATGTCAGCCAAGGACAGGTTGTAGAGGCAGAAGTACATGGGGGTGTGGAGGTGGGAGTCAGAGATGACAGCCAGGATGATGAGCAGGTTTCCCAAGAAGGTGACCAGGTACACAGACAGGAACAGTCCGAAGAGGATGGGCTGCAAGTCTGGATCATCCAAGAAGTGGGTTAGATTGAATTCTGTGACACTTGTTAGTTTGTATGTCTCCATGTTTCTGGAGCACCTTTTCAAAAAGAAGTGTCATTAGAGAAATATAAGACAAGACTGCATATTTTCAACTGAAATATTCCCAACTAAACCATTTACATGTGAGGTCCAAAGCCTCCATCAATATTACTCAGTGATGAAAAACCCAATTTCTTAAGAAGTCTTTAACTACTGCAATTTTTGTTATCCATTTCTAACTATACATACCTACTTCAGAAGCACTGTTCAGAATAATACTAGAAGACTAAGAATTTTACACTTCAGAAGATCATGATTCCAGTAACATACAGCCAACTCTTTCAAGGGAAAAAGCAGAGAAAGTTCAGCCATGCTCCTTCAAGAAGGAAAAACATAATAATTCTATTAGTGAGAAATGAAGGAGCACTCAAATATACCTTTCTTCAGAAAATTACATTTCTCATGACTTATGGTATGAATAAGCACTAAGGTCTAGCATTTGACTATCTGAATACTGAATTAAAGCTGATCTTTCATAATCAGAACACATTATGGTGAACCAGGTGTCTTCAAGGAGTTTTTCATTACTCTTGGATTACTGATTTCTGTCTTTGAAGAAGGTAATTATTCATCAAACTTCTATTCATATTAAAATTATAACACATAAATTCTATCCCTGGACTAAGTGAACGTAAAATTTTTATGAAGCTCTTTCGGCTAAGATTAGATAATGTAATAACACAAAGACTACAAATGTGGCAATAATGTACACTCAAAGATCAATGATTTAAACCATTTTAAATGATGAGATATATCTTTGATATTTTTAAGGTCATATAGGATTATTTTCATCAGCTCTATACTATATTAATAGAACACCTACTATGTGAGACACTCTTTGCTCTTTTCCTTGATTCTGTATTCTAGAGTTTCATGGCAATATAACTTGCTGTTTTCCTGATCATGAACCCTCTTATTTGCAGTAGACGACTGTACTGTATGTATAGCCATTCTCTTATTTCCCCTATATGAATGATATTTAAGCATATTGTTTTGTCAGGCCACATTATGATTTAATTGGAAAAGATGCAAAACAGAACAGTAAATATAATAATATAAACACAATTGCAATCACATCAGCACAAGAAAAAAATTCCATGAAATAGTACAAATACTGATGCAAATAATATTGATTACCCCTCACGGCTAAAATTATTACCCATCTTATATGGCTGTTCTGAGAAAATGTTATTTCCTTCCAAATAGAATAAACACTGGTTCTGTATAATTCATTAATACATTTATTTGGGATTTTCTTTCAATCCAGATACTCAAATCTCAAACCAAATCCAATTTTCTTGACTTTCTTGTGCTATGTTCTTAGACACAGTTGAGAAACACTGTCATAGAATATCTCCTGCATTCAGAAAATGCTCCACTAATATTATCTAATACTAGGGCAATAATAACTTTTATCTATTAACATACAAAATTTTAAGACTATGAATATTAAACTAATACTTTACAAAGATCTGAAAAATTGTCCACAAGTTGGGATTTGTTGTATCTCTATGTGATTTTATTCTTCTGCACACTTTTTCCCATGGGCATTTACTATAATAGATTTGCTGAGCAGATTATTTTCCTTTCAAAGTTGCCAAAAAGTGACCTAAAATTACCTAAAGTTCACAGAAGAAGTGTACAACAGCCTGTTCCACATGAAGTGGACGAGATTCCATCAGCAACTGGCTTTAAATCTCCCCAAGAAGAGCACAAATCTACTTCAAATGCTTTAACTGATGCAAAGCTTCAGCTTTGAGTGTGACCTCATTTAACTCTAAGTTGATTATGAAAACCCTTTCAAATCATTTGGGCATCTCTCCCTGTCACTCAATGAAAATATGAATGAAATATATTCATAGAGCACACTTCTAATTTCCAAAACATAATGCATATTAAATTTTATAATTATTCATTTACATTTCTTTTGCAAAAACTGGCAGGTGTTATTACTTATATCCTCTTACTCTGGAGATAGACCATAAAAATATCCCCAGAGTCTGTGCAGAAATGATCCACTTATGAAAGCAAACTGAAACATTTTATGGTCATGTAAGGAATTATATTTCCATTTGGCTCTGGGGAGAAGCCTGCTCAGGGTGGGAGCTGGGAAATGAACCTGTTAGCTCCATATTACTGACCTGTTAGGACAGGCAGATTATGGATGTCTCCCCTTCTCTGTGCTCCTTCTATCTGAGGAAAATGAAAAGAAGCCCACCCATATCCACAGGTGGACAATGAAAGGAAGCTCAGAACTTCAGTATTCAGTCATTGTGAGTTATTGTTTTTAAAAGAAAGAATCACCCACTATACACTCAGCAGGTGAAATGATAAAGGTAGCAGATCGCAGGTGGGTGATCCTGGGACCCTGAATGACTTGAAGCTGTATACTTTGACTCAGCCTTTATGCACAGGATGACTTGGGTGCTTTTCTTTGTACCTCTTTTTCTTTCTTGAGTCATGGACATCTCTGCAGTGCTTTAAATAGCTGATATAGATGTAACTAATGGATGACGTGGGCCACAGACTATGACAACAACAAGAGCTGCTTTCTCTTGCCTCTACATCTATGGGATATTCAAGAGAGAAGAGAATGTGGAGACAGAACGTACAAAGTGTGTCCAAGTCACTCTGATGAACGACAATAATTGTGAAGCCAAAAAGGGTCCATTCAATGTTTGAAAGACATTTTTATTGTGGATGCCTCCTCCATCCTGAAGAAAGAGTAGGCTGTGGAGAGTCAGATGTAAAGGACATTTATGCATGTGAATTACATACAAAAACTAATATCTCTTGCTACCAAAAGAGGAAAATAGTAACCTCAGGTCACAGGACATATATGAAATAGTATTAATATTTCCTTATAATCAATAATTCTATATCTAGATTAATTTTGTCCAAATTTTATACACACTAAGTCCGTGTAGAGTAATTATTATCTCTTTGACCTTTATTCAGGGCAGTTGTATCAACTAGAAATCAACAGAAATGCCAAATTCATGTCCCAAAGATACTAATGACCTGTCCTCCATCACAGAAAAAAATTAACTGAGCTAAAAAGATTAAAAATTAATCTCTATTAGTAATTTCTTTTGCCATGCAAAAGCCTCTTAATAGGATGTGGTCCCAAGCATCAATTCTTTGAATTGTTTCCCGTGCAGCCTGAGTTTTATTCATAAATTTTTTTCCAACCCCTATGTCTTGTAGAGTTCTTCCTATTTTATTCTCTAGGAAATTTATTGTTTCTGTTTTTATGTTTAGGTCTTTGATCCACTTCGATCTTAGTTTAGTATATGGTGAGAGACATGTATCGTGTAAATAAGGACAAAGGGGTAGAATAGATATTTTGTTTAAAAATGAAAAAAGAGAGATAGTATTCAAAAGAGAGAACTAGATAGGGAAAAGGGGGATAAAGAAGAAGGTTAAAAGAAAAGTAAGATGAAAGGGGAAAAAATGGTAAAGTGTAGCTACACTTGTTGCAAATAGGGAGGGGTGGGTGAATGGAAGGGAGGGGAGGGGAAGGGTGGGGAAGAGGGGGGAAAACCAAGACGTATCATGTACAGGTACAAAATAACCATGTTGATTATGAACATTATGTATACAATATACCAATACATGTTCTTGGTAAAAATAATAAAAAAATTAAAAAAAAATTAATCTCGCACAAGTGTCCAGTGAACTAAATTTTTTCATGGGTTCCCAGGCAACAGAAATGTTTAAACAGATATAGTAAATATAGTAAAGTTTTCACCACAGATACATCTGAGGTACATTTTTTAACTCTCTCATTTCCTAAATGGGAATTTAATCCCCACCTGATATGACCCCAAGAGAGACTGTATGAAATACCCAAATGCACAGGAAAGGATTCCAAGGCTGAGAGACTGTACTGCAGTGGTGCCAGGAGAGAAATTAGTGCCGAATTAGCAAGTATCCCTTTTCAGTGACCTTTGCCTGTGATCTCTGTCTGTCCCTTATATGCAAGATGCAGCAGATGCCACACCCTGCTCTGCTCTGAGTGCTATCAGGAACCCCAAAAGCAAGACAAGCATGTCCCTTCTTGGAGTGACAGGAAGTGAAGTTGTTGGTGGTGTCGTTAAGGGGACAGCCTGCCAGGATCGATCCTCATTTAGTGCTCTGTGTCTGTAATCACACAGCCCAATTCCAATATGGTTCACATTTTTCTAATGAACAACCTACTCAGGCTCCTTTAAAGTTACAGGCTCTTATATTTTCTATGAGCCATAATAATGGGGGCATTTTTAACTTCAGAAAACAAAACACAGGAAATGACACAAGCTATACACAAAACACTGCCCAGTGCCTGGAATACAGGCAACCCTCAGATCCGGCTCATGTTGCTATGGTTATTGTCCTCCTCCACATCCTGACCATCACCCTCATCCTCCTGTTGGAGTGCTTGGGAAACACTACAGAGAGATGCACTTTCTGCTCTTATGGGTGAGACACTGAGGGAAGTAGAAACAGAATCTGGAGAAGGAAGATTTGAATAATTCCACTTTCTTCACTATGACCAAGAACATAAAATTTTCATTTCTTATAACTGGTATTTTCCAAATTTGTTCTGTACCATTTGGCTACCCAAACTGTCATATTTGTCCTTATGACAAGGGCAGAATACTTTAAGGAGCCTTCCCTTACCCACGAGGTCCCTCTGCACTTACTGGGTGACTCAGTTTCTCTGCTGGGTCACAGCCGAGGAGAGCAGATCCGGAGACCGTCCTGTGTCTGCTGCCCATGGAGGGCTCAGGCTCTGTCCTCGGGGTTAAAAGCAAAACAAATTCCGATAGCAACTTCCTGATTCAGACCACCATAGAGACTGGGACACAGGGATGGCGCTCACTGGACTGGAGTCATCACACTAAAGGGCTGGAGGCTCAAGAAAATTAACAATAACTATATGACTTGGAGGCTTAACACACAGAGGTCATAATTAGCCAAATTGGCCCACACCATCCCAGTCTCTAAGGACTTTCCTATCCTAATGAAGAAAGTGACAACAAGAAAAGAAATGGACACAAGAAGTTTTGAGTTTTTCCTCTACTCAGGTAAACTTGGTGTGTCCTAATCATTTCAGTTCTTTACATATAATTTGAAAATGTCTGTTGGCCTTAATTTTGTTTTTGGAATAAAATACATATAATAAAGAACATTCAGTTTTAACAATAGTATGCACACTCTTCAGTGATGTTAATTTTATTCACATTGTTCTGAAACACATCATACATCTTCCAGTCTCTAAATTAATACCCAACTTTAAAATTTTCTGTTCCTCCACCCAGCATTCTACTATGAAAAATTATAAGAAATTAGGCCACAAAATTACAATACTAACATGACCAGAGAGGGAGAACTCACAAGTCTAGATGTAGGTTGCTTTGCTTTCCCCAAACTGTATTCAAATGGACATCACAGGTACTGAGTCTAGACTTTTCCTCTATGGGGTCTTCCCAGAGTACTTATTTTGGCCTCTTCAGGCTGTCAACAAAGAGATTTGGAACATGTCTGACCACAGTCTACATCACTGCAGCTCACACACTGTTTCTGGGAAAATTTAATACAGCTGAGCCACCATTGACTCGAACACCTGTTCCAGACAACGAGCAAACAACTGACATTTGGGACACCTGAGAAGAGAAGACTGTATTCCTCCTACTTCCAGAGTGATGATTTTCAGAGTGAGAAAGCAATTTCTAGTCGGAAAAAAATGATCCATGAGATTGGAGAGAATGAACATGGCACCAGCAAAATACAGCACTTTAGTGCTGTCGCTGGGGAAGTTGTCAAAATAGGCAAGATTACGGAGGTGGGCAGAGTCACATGAGAGATTAGCCATTTCCATATCCTTAAAATATCCTGAATAATTTGCAATTCCAAAAAAAAAATAGAGATAGCAAGCCCATAAGCACAGTGTCCTATCTTTTGAAACTATAAATAAAATAAGAAATATTCTTCTTTCTCTGCAATATATTTGTTACCATATAGAAAATTAGGAAGCAAGAAAATATTTCTTATTTTATCCTAAGGAAATGGTACATATTCCCTAACGTACAATATTTTTAAACAAGAATTTGGGTTGCTTTATCTGGGCAATAAATTAACTCAACATTTCATGTTGAGAAAACATTTTCATGTGCCAGTTATTTTCCAAAGTATTTGTAATCATTTTGGTGTATAGTGATTTCCCTCCTTTATGAGTGTAAGTGCTGCCCTGAGTAATATTTATTCTTGTCAAATTATTTCTATATAAACATACTCTTAGCCTAATGGATAGCAAAATTAATGACTATCTTTTAGTAAAATACACAATAACAGGACACCACTGGCTCTGTAGCGCAATGGATAGCGCATTGGACTTCTAACAGGACACCACTAACCTAAAATGTGGCATCGGTGCGCACTCCACCTATCAGTCGCTAAAAATTAATGAAACCGCTCAGAAACGTTGAATTTTTAAATTTTATACAGGTTTATTTTCATGTAATCCATCTAGTCTCAGCGACATATCTTGTGAGGATGTGTTTTTGCATTCTGATATTTTTAGTTCTCTATTCTGTAGTGAACTGTTGAAACTGTTGCATTGTATTTCTAATCTTATTTTTCTTTATTTATCCTTAATGGTTCGCATCATGAGATTCCAAAGCCCAAATTAGAGGGCCAACATTTTGAACTCTCTTTAATGTATTTCTTGTCAATCTTTCCTGACACTTGAAATGAATTCACAGTTGCCCTGCCTTAGCAAAAGTGATGGCTTATAATTTGTCAGCTTATTATGAGGACAATTTAACTTCAAATTTTATTATATCATGCAAGTGCAAATTAACTGGTAGGATGAGGGTGAAAGATGTGTGTTTGAACTCCAATAACTGAAGTACATTGATGCATATTCAATTTGATTATGAATCACATAGATTTTCATCTAAAAAACACACTCTATTAAATATGTCAATTATGCCCTTAAACTTTCAAACATATTTCTGACCTCTGTTTGTTAATAAGCCTTAAATTATTGTTGACCAAGAAATTTTATATCACATAAGAAATACTTTCACTTGGGCCATTAGAGAAAACCGTAAACTGTAATGCGAGGGAGGAAGTTAGCAGGTTAGACCTGCACGCTGACCTGCTGCTCGATGTACACAGAGTGTGAATCCACACAGCTGCCCCTGCGCTTACTGCATGATGGGAATACGGAGACCGTCACCATCCCCACCACGTGTGTGGAGCTAAAGGAACTTCGGAACCTAAATGTTTAATCATTTCATGTTTTTATCTTCAGATAAAGCCCTCTCTCTTATAGAAATAGCAAGTTTATTGGTGGATAAAATTGAAAGAGGCAGATGGGAATGACATGATGAAAAAAGTACTAAAATACTCCGAGCCTCTTCACAATATCACCCAATTCTCTTTTTATGTTTTACTATTTTTATACCCATGAAAATCTTTGCTCTGATCCTGGAATAATTAAACTTAGTAGCTGCTGTTAAATGAAGCTACAAGGACCGAGTATTCCTAATACAGATGAAAACAAGAGCCATTTCACCCGGCTTCAGTCCTGCGGACTTTCCTAAGAGGGACGGAAGCTGCACCTGGGAAGCAGACTGTAGAAGCCACAGTAATTGTGCCCACCTATTGTAATTGACTGAGGGTTGAATTGAAGTTTAACAAAGGTTTTTACTTTTAATTCCTCTTGTGTGTCAAGACAGAGTTAGGATCCAGGGAAGCTGAAAAGAAAGAGTCAATTGATCTTCACCAAATTCTCCAAACACACGATTTCTTTTGTTAATATTGGGACAAGTTGAATGACTGGAGGAGAACGTGAACATCTTTAAGGACAGGTGGAAGTGTGGAACAGGAATGAGATAGGAACTAAAATGTGCATGGTGAAAAATGCCTATAATGCTAGCACCTGGGAGCCTGAGGCAGGAGGATCTCTGTGAGTTAGAGACCAGGCATAATGAGGTCAAAGTCAGACTGAACTCCACATTGAGGTGTCTTGAAAAACAAAAACAAAAGAATGAGAGCAATACTCACCACAGTGGTCCTCTCTGTTTTTTATCATCACATCTAATCTCAAAAATCCTTCCACTAGTGGACTCAGCAGGTTTCACCCTTCCTTATCCCTGTGAGTTACTTGGAATTCAAAGGGGAGGAACACAGTAAATGGGGGGTCACTTCCTAAAGAGGCAGGGAAAGGAAATGTGTACTTAGATTGTCTAAACCCCAAACTGCCTGGATTTAACTGGCAAGATGACCTGACTCTAATATCAGATATGTAAACATTTATTCACCTTTTTCTACCCTACAACCTATAATTGATTATACAAACAATAGTGTGCTGCTTTCTTTCTCCAAAAATACTAATGTTTCTCTTGTACTTGAGAAACATAGTGCGAATAAAATGAAAAAAGTGTAATCAA
Source organism: Hystrix cristata (assembly GCA_004026905.1). Taxonomy (NCBI): domain Eukaryota; kingdom Metazoa; phylum Chordata; class Mammalia; order Rodentia; family Hystricidae; genus Hystrix; species Hystrix cristata. The sequence goes on from PVJO010028825.1 coordinate 15,165, forward strand.
TAACTCAGACATTGCCATTTAGGAATCCCTCGATATAGGTTTGCGATGTTTTGGTTACTTCTATCCTCATCAGCACCCCAGAAAGGAATCTTCTCCCATTTGAGGTGCTGAGGAAACAGTTTACAGACACCCAGAATCTGCTCTCTTGGATTATCTGTCATTGGGAAGCAGAAACAATGTGGGATGAAAGGAAAACTGAGAATTTGGGAACCACAGACTGATCAAGAACAGGAAACTAAAATCTCCCATAGCTAAAGCTGTGCACAGTGCTATTATTAAATTTCATTATCCAAACTTTAATTTGTGTTCCACATGGGAAGCAGTGGATCCAATATTCCTTCCTGTATCCATCTTCCCCTTCAATAGTTACTGAGATAGGTGGTGTCTCTACTGAGTTATGTTGAAAATCTACAAATTCCTCACCCCTCTCATGCCAGAGGATGAGTGAAGGCTGTAGGTAAACCCACAGCATTGATATCCACGAGATCAAGTGTGGGCTTCCTATTTCAGATTGCCATGAAGGGGGAAACATGGCAATGGTAACAAACCGATTGGAAAAATCAACAGAAAAGGTGGCAGCAGCCAAATGACTATGTACTATGGTCTTGGGAGCACAGTGCCCACAACTCTTAACCACCCAAACTGGTCCGTGTTATCCCAATCTCTAACGACTTTTGAAATTTAATGGAAACTGAAGAAAAAAGAGATAAAATGTATGTCCACAAGAGGTTGTGGATTTTCCATTACTGAAGTGGATTCTCTAGTGTACTATTCATTTTGTTCACTTCTTCATTAAAAAAACAAAAAAACTTTGATGCTACATTTCCATTCCTCATTGTGGTAAGATACATATAAAAATATTTCATTTTAACAATTTTCAAGTATGTGTTGTTATCATTTTTTTACAAATATCACTCTTTAGTCATCTCCAAAAATTTTTCAGATTCCAAACTGAAACATTATATCCATATGAAAAATCCTAAATTGCACCTTCCCCAAGCAGCTGTGATTCTAATATGAAACATAATGAGAAATTGAATGTATCAAGCTTCTGAAATGGAATTACTAAGAAGGCAATACATAAAAGTGAGTTTGGGGTGTTTACTTTTAAAATATTTTCAAACCTATGTTCCAAATGGATGCCACAATGCCTGGGATCAGACTATGTAACGGTGAAGCCTCTTCAGGGTGCTGCTGATGTCCCTGTTCCTCAGGCTGTAGATGAAGGGATTGAGCATGGGGGTGACCACAGTGTACATCAGTGAGGCCACCAGGCCCTTCCTGGGAGAAGATGATGCATCTGAACCAAGGTACGTTCCAAGGCCTGTTCCATAAAATAAACAAACAGCTGACAGGTGAGAACTACAAGTAGAAAAGGCTTTGTACTTCCCGCCTGATGATGGGATTTTCAAAATGGAGGAAACAATTTTATAGTAAGAGAAAAATATCCCCGAGATAGGAAATACACCAAATATGACACCAACAATATATGTGACCACGGTTTTGATTAAGGGATCAGAACATAAAAGGTTAAGTAGTGAAGAACGGTCACAGAAGAAATTAGGGATTTCTACATTCCTAAAGCAGGTAAATTGTAAAACAATTGAATTATGCAGCTGAGACTCTACAAGGCTAAGAAAGACGGACACCAAAAGTAATAAGACACAGAGGCGGGAATTCATGATGATTGTATAATGCAGGGGGTGGCAGATGGCCACAAACCGGTCATAGGCCATCACAGTCAGAAGCATGTCATCCATACATGCAAAAATGAGGAAAAAAGACATCTGAGTGAGGCAGCCCATATAGGAGATGATTCTCCTGTGAGTTAGGGTATCCATAATCAACTTAGGAACAGTACTGGAGATAAAACAGATGTCATTCAAGGACAGGCTAGAGAGGAAGAAGTACATGGGGACGTGAAGATGGGAGTCAGAGCTGATGGCCAGGATGATGAGCAGATTCCCGAGCACCGTGACCAGGTACATGGACAAGAACAGTCCAAAGAGAATGGGCTGCAGGTCTGGGTCCTCTGAGAAGCCCCGCAGGAGGAACTGTGAGACAAAGGTTGCATTATGTGCTTCCATCATGCTTGAGGAGCTTTCTAAAAGGAAAATTCATTAGAAAAAAAGCAGTAAGTAAGTAGCACACTGATTTTCAATACATTATGTACAGGCAAAGTTCTCACATAAGCTCCAAAACCTTCAGCAATACTCTTCCAGTGTGCCAAACCAAATCCTCAAGAACACTTTCATTAGTGGGCTTGTTGCAATCCACCTTCTTCTCTACCCTCCTACTTTAAATACACTCTACTGTGCAATATTAACTGATCAAGAAAGTTGGAGCTCCGAAGTCTGTGAACCCAGTAACATACAGTCAATTTGTTTAAGGAAAAATAGAGAATAAATTAAGCCATTCCCCTTGAAGAAAAATA
>PVJO010028826.1:0-17598 GCA_004026905.1 Hystrix cristata
CCTCTCCAGCAGGCGGCCTGCGTGTCCGGAAGCACAGGCAACAGCCGGGGTCCCTCGCGTGGGACTCCTGAGCCGCGTGACGGCGGCGGGGGAGACTCGGGCCTGCACGTTGCTGCACAGAAGCTGCTGCGGGAGGAAGGAGGGGCCGTCAAATCAGGCCGGCTCTGAGCGAGAGTGGCAGCGAGGGCCACCGCCAATAACCGCCTAAGGGCTCAGTCAGTGTGTGTTGAACCAGCTGAGGCGCGCTGGTGCGGACTTGGCCATCACGAGAGGCATGAAGGGCCCTTGAATTCCTGCTGTTAGGCGGGCTCATTTAGCAGGCGGAGGAGGGAGGCTGCGCGGGCGGGCGGGCGGCCGGCGGCGGGAAGACGCGCTCAGCTGCAGCAGAGCTGCCAGGGACGGCCCTAGATTTCAGGCCAAGTGATGGCTCCCGGACCCCGAGGGCGGCCGGCCCCTCCCCGCGGGCAGAACCGCAGCGCCGTCCAGGGCGCGCTGAAGCCCATTCCAGCCCAGGGCTGTGGGGGCGCTTCGGGCTCTCAGCTTGCCCGGGCCTGGGGCATTTCCCAGGAAGCCACACTTGCCATCTGAAAAAGCGGGACGGTCCCGGGCACAGCAGGCAGTCGGTCCCTGCGGGTGGCATTAGAGGGCGCGGGAGCCCCGAGTCCCGAGCAGGGCGCCCTCCCTTGCCCTCGGCCGTAGCAGAGCAAGCTCAGGAGGCCCCGCGTGAGTGGCAGCCAGGAGGATGTGGCCAGCGGGAGTGTGCACCTGCGCGCTGTTGTGGCAGTGGGGGCTGCCTGGAGGTGGCGTGGGGCGGGCCCTCTTCTGGAGGGTTCGTCCCAAGCGATTGAAGTATCAGTTCTGGTTCAGGGGTACTACTTGACCGTGTACTCCTCAGGGCCAGAGACTAAGCTGAAGCCCTTTGTGGTCCTGAGCTGGAGTCTATCTTGGGGAATGTGTCATGTTGGCACTGAGTGGGGGGCGGGTGTACTCTTGGGCCAGTGTCAAATCGGTGTCAGGGTTTATTGCAAAGGGCGGTGTTCATGTCCTCATCTCAGCAAAGCCCGCCCTCTCTGTGGAGGCATTAGAAGGTATCCGAGGGCAGTTCTTTCACGGTATCTAGCTGAGGGTTGACTGTAAACCCTGGTCTGACTGTGAGCTGCTTTGGGAAGTGCTCTCTGTGGGTATGTATGTGGGTCATGTCCTTGGCAGAGATGACATGCCACAATGTCATCCTGTCTGGTGGTGTCGCCTGAAATCAAAGCTAGAGATTAGGGGATGGACCATAACTGCCCTCTGGCACATTGGGAAGTGGTAATTTTGACCTGGCCCTTTCTAGACAGTGGTCTTCTCATGGTGTGAGTCTGGCCACTACCTAATGGCTGACTCACGCCATTATCTGTCAGAGAATTTGTGTGAGCTTGGCCATCCTGAGTTCTGGGTAAGGTTTGAATGTTCTAGATACAGGTTCCCCGTGTTTTCTTAGTAAGGACGGACACCTTTATCAAGTAGTGATGTCCTGACTGAAGACAACTTTTAGTGGGGAGCCTTTGGGGTAATGTAACTGGAGGATCACAGATAATTGTACCTCTCTTTACTTTCCTTGGTCACATCTGTGATGTGGGCCTCCCTCTTTGGGTCCCCTCAGCTGTACTCTCCACACATAAAAAGTACAAAGAATTTCCTAACACCTAACCACTGACTATTATGAAATTCTGACCTTTTCTTATATGTGCTTCAGAATTTCGCTTTTTAAGAAATAAAATAGAGCCTCGGTTGACGCTCCCTGCGTACTTCCCCTGGCTCTCCTTTCCTTTTCATTCCAGAGGTAACCACTATTCTGAAACTGGAGTTCGTCTTTCCCATATATGCCAGAACTCTTAATTAACCTGCTTCTTTTTTTTTAAATGTCATCACCCAACAAGGGCAAGAAATACTAGTCCTTCAGGTTGGTACAGTTTCTTCAATCATTTTCATTCCTCCTTTGATGAGGTATAATTTGAACCTGGTTGTTTGGAGTCCGGTTTCTTTGTTCTCAGTGATCCTAAGCTACTCATGACCACGGTTACCTGGCAAGGGAGAGGGATGGTAGTAAACAGAACTGGAGTCATGACTGAGTTATTAGTCTGCCACAAACAAGTGCTGCCCACCTCACTCTGTGACATCCAGGTGCCTCTCGTGAGGTCAGGGAAAATACAGCAGGGGCACTTACTATGAGGAACTTTGTTCAAACCAGGTACCAGAAGGCACGCTGAACTGGACGTGGTTATTCAGAGCATATGAAAACATCTTAGGCAAAGGGTAAGGGAAGAAGGAAACCAAGTAAGATGCAGTGACAGGAATTAGCTTTCATTTTATACATGAAAATTAGCTAAGGCAGAAAAGAAATTAGTTAAGGGGTTAAGAGATGGTAAGGTCAGAACTTGGAGAGAAAGTACACCAGAAGACAGGTTGAGTTAAATAGTTCAAGAGTGGGGCTGAATTGAAAAATGAAGAAAGGTTAATAGATGCCTGTGTTGTGTATCCTTTACTGATTTGCTCCCCTAGATCCACTTTCCACTCTGCTCTGTACTCTGGGAGGCTGAACCACGTACACTACATTCTGAGCCCCTTCCCTGCAAGCTTCCAGGTGGGTTTGGCCAATAGGGAGGACAGGCAAGAATTTGCAAGGAGGGAGGAGAGTGACATTAAGGGGCTACTGTTTAAGACTTTTTGCCTAGAGGGGTTTCTGTAGGCTGGCTGACTGTTTCCCTCACTGACCGTCATAGCTCCTCCTGTCTGGTAGCCTGTTCCTACCACACTTGCTGCCCTCCAACCAAGGTGCAAGAATCTATTCCCATTCTTTGCTGCCTCAGGTAGAAAGATGGTGTCAGCCTCCTACTTTGTTAGCTCCAGGTTCTGCAACATCACCTGTGGCTCCTTCAAGACCTACCCAAATGTTGTGGATAGCTGCTTTATTAAATGCTTCTTTCAAAAAGTTGAGTGTGCTATTTGTTCCTGCTGGCTGTTAGCTAATACAGTGTTCCTTCGTGTACTACTGAGAAAATTCCTAATTCTATCAACTCTATTAATGACTTGTCATTAACTTTCAGTTCAAGGAGCAGATATATAGAAAGACTGTAACAATGTTATGCAAATACAAAAATATGCATCCAAACTTCGTTAAGAAATCATATACAGGATGCTGGAGGTGTAGCTCAGTGGTAGGGTTGTGCTTAACATGAGCAAGGCCTTCGGATCAATCTCAGGGCCAAAGAAAAGAAAAATTATATAAAAATAATTCACATCCAGGAACACTGAGTCCTAAGCCCAGGAATCTAGCTTTTTTAAAGGCTGAATTTTCAAAGGTAATCTCTAGTGTGCTTACTCATCTAAGGTTTATCTCTACTAAATTCCATGAAAATAGGGACTCACCTGTTTTATTCGCTGCTGTACCCTCAGGGATCAAAACAGTCTCTTCAGACAGTAGATATTCAACACTTTTTTCAATTCAGTGAATGACTGGAAAAACTAAAAAGCAGTAGTAACAACAGTTAGCCATCATGAATGACTGATGAGTCATTCTCTTAATTAGAGGCAGATGTGATGAATCGGGCACTCACTCGCTGAATAGCTTCCTGAGGCAATCACGAGGCCTCTGTGTGGCCTACGATCATATCATTTTGTGAGGGTGGTGTGGGATTGTTTACACATTTTCCAGGGTGTCTGCTCAATTAGAGAGATAACAGGAGATGGTAAACTCCAGCAGAGCTCTCACAAAATTGTTTGGGCTTTACTTCAGGAATGCTTTCACACACGCAGAGCGGAGGAACCCGTAACACACGCTCTGCGGGGGTGTGCCTGTGATGTCAAGTGACATTGCAGAAGTGTTTTGGGAGGAGCACCGGCAGAGGTTCCTAAACTTACCTGAACCAGTATCCAGCACATCACCCCATCATGACACCCTCTGTGGGGTCTTCATTTTTGGATACTTCAGGTCAATCAGTCAGCAAGCGTGCATAACACACCTACTATGTGCTGGTCCTGTAGGGTGGGAGACAGGCTCTGGCGATGATGAGTGATACATATCCATGTGTGTAATTGCTCACTACTCAAATGAAGGTAATAGTGTTTCTTTTTTTAACTTTTTATTTGGAGATAATTTCAAACTTTCAGAAAGAGTGCCAGAATAAAAAACACCTACATACATTTTTAAATTCAGGTTCACGTGTTAAATTTTTACCTCACATACTTTATATTAATTTGTGTTCTCTTTCTCTCTATATATATTTTTTATCTCAACAACTTGAGTGTTTTATGGCATAGTGCTTCCCCACAAAACTCATCAGTACATATTTCCTAAAGAATAAGGCAACAGTCTCTTTTATAACCACAGCCCAATTATCAAGTTTCAAACTTTATACTGTTTACAATAGAGTTCATCTAATCTGTCATCCTCTATTCCAGTTTTAGCAGTTGATCTAGTAACGTCCTTTGGAGCATTTCCCCCTCCAGTAAAGGATCTAATCTCTAATCAGGTACTGTACTTGGTTATATCACTTTAGCTAGTGCCAATTACAATTCTGAAAGACAATCTCAACTATTAAAATTCCAAATACAGTACTGAAATCCCCAAAGATCAAAATCCCAAAACTCGAAAATCCTGAAAATCACAGTTTTGAAAGATTAAAATGCCCATGCTAGATGTGGGGGTACATGCCTGGAATCCCAGTGTTCTGGGAGGCTGAGGCAGGAAGATCACAAGTTCAAGCCCAACCTGGAAAATTTAATGACTTAGTGCCACCCTGTCTCAAAATAAAAAACAAAAACAAACAAAAAATCGGGCCGGGGGTGAAGCTCAGTGCAAAGGCCCTGGGTTCAATTCCCAGTACTGAAATAAAACAAAATTCCAAATGTTGAAAGCCTGAAAACTGCAATTCCCAGTAGAAAAGGGGCTATATAAGAGGAACAGAAAGTTGAATTCTACAGAAGGGGTTGCTACATGTTTGTGTGTACACAGCATAGTTGCATCATGTTAGGTAGAATGAATACATAGCAAACCCTACCAGGCCTTATTTTGGATGTGTCTACGAGGGTGTTCCCAAAGAATAGCACGTGAGTCTGATGCAGAAGACCCACCCTCCACGTGGGTGGGCAACATCTAATCAGCTGGGCGTGCACAGAACAAATACAGAAGCCAAGTTAAGACAGAGTTCTTGCCTTAGACACAGAATTCCTAGTTCGCCAACCTGCTTCTGTGCTAGACTTTGTAAGTGCTTGTGACTCATTGCAGTGTTTGATTGGTCTGTCAGAAGACTTAGGTGTCCATCATGGCATTTCTTACGACTGTAGTTATAAAGCTGGGTACACACAATTACTAACTATAGAGATATGCACTTATGCATTTTGCTTTTTTGACCTATTTCTTTATAGATAGTTTGTCTGCTTATAACTATTTTTATTTATTTACTTATTTATTTTTATGGTGCCAGGGATTGAACTCAGGGCCTGTGCTTGCTAGGCAGGCACTCTAACCACTGAGCTAAATCCCCAGCCCAGCTTATAACTATTATATCTGTGTGAATGTCATTGATATATCTGAGTATTTATGCTTGCAAAAACATAACATTGTTATTTATTTTATTGCCTAAAGTGGCCTAGGACATGTATTTCTCTCACCTTTCTTATGTTTCTCGAATAAACCTTCTTTAAAAAATGTAGATAAGGCTGAGGTATAGCTCAGTGGTGGACCACTTTCCTAGTGTGCACCAGGCCTTAGGTTTGATTCCCAGCTCTACAAAATAAAATAAAGTAAAAATGTAAATCGATGTCTTTTAAAGAAAATTGAAAATAATTTTTTTCCATCCAGGCATAGTGGCACCCACCTATAATCCCAACACTCTGGGAGGCTGAGGCCAGAGGATTGGGAGGCTGAGGCCAGAGGATTGCGAGTCTGAGCCAAGTAAGGGCAATTGGTAACTTAGTGAGAACTTATCTCAAAAGATAATCTTGGGCTGGGGATTTAGCTCAGTGGTTAGAGTGCTCGCCTAGCAAGTGTAAGGCCCTGAGTTCGATCCCCGGCACCAAAAAAAGAGATAATCTTTCAGGATTTTAGACTTTAGCAATTTTTGTCATTCTGGATTTCTGGATTTTAATACACAGGACTATGGCCCAAATGCCTCTTTAGTCTTACTTATTTATTGGTTCTGGGGGTGAATCCAGGGCCTCACATTTGTCAAGTACATATTCCACCAGTGAGCTGTCCCCCCTGCCCTAGCCTCCTTTCATCTGGACAATTTCCATGGGCTTTGTCTTTCATGACACTGAAATTTTTCAAAAATACCTTTTTTTCTTTAAAAAACATTTCTTGGGGTTGGAGATTTAGCTCAGCAGTAGAGCACTTGCCTAGCAAGCACAAGGCCCTGAGTGCGATTCCCCAGCACCACCCCCTGACAAAATTCCTCATTTTGTGTTTGTCTAGTATTTCCTCATTATTAAATCGAGGTTATATATTTTTATAATTTTTAAATTTTGATATGATACCTCTAACATAAAATTTACCATTTCAATCTTTTTTATTTTCAGTGCTGAAAACCAAACCCAGAGCCATGCACATGCTAGGCAAACTCTCTATCGCTTGAGCTAGACTTCCACCCTTAAATCATTTTTAGGTATAAATTTCTGTAGGATTAAGTACATTCACATTGTTGTGCCACTATCACCACCATTTACCTTCAGAACTCTTTCATCTTCCCACACTGACACTCTGTACCTGTTAGACAATAACTCGCACTGGGTAGGCTAAAGCAGGAGGATTTAGAGTTTGAGGCCAGCCTGGGCTACACAGGGAGTTCAAGGCCAGCCTGGGTTACATAGCAAGACCCTGTCTCCAAAAAACAAAAACAGGTATGAAAAAACAACAAAACAAATTTAACAATAACTTCTGCTGGTAACCACCATTCTCTTTTCTTTCTCAATGAATTTGACCATTATAGGGAAGTCATATAAGTTTTATCATGCAAGGTTTGCCCTTTTGTGTCTGGCTTATTTCATTTAGCATACTATCTTCTAAGGTTCATCCATGTTGTAGCACTTGTCAGAATTCCATTGCTTTTTAAGGCTGAATAATATTCCATTGTATGTATATAAAGTTACGTTTTCCCAAGGAACCCTTCTCCACTCTTGTTGGGAATGTAGACTGGTGCAACCACTGTGGGAATCAGTGTGGCGATTCCTCAAAAAACTAGAACTAGAGGCTCCATTTGATCCAGCTATTCCTCTTGTTGGTATCTTGCCAGAAGAATTAAAAACATCATACCACAGCGATATACAAACAGCTGTGTTTATAGCGGCACAGTTTGTAATAGTTAAATCTTGGAAACAGCCCAAATGGCCATCAACCGATGAATGGATAAAGAAGATATGGTTTTGTATACAATAGAGTACTACTCTACCATAAAGAGTGATAAGCTTGAGATGTTTCTAGGTAAATGGATGCATCTTGAGACCATACTCTTAAGTGAAATAACTCGGATACACATGTTTAAAAACCACATTTTTTTCTGTGGTGTGAGAAACTGAAAGTGTAAGCAAGGACTAAAATATATTACATTGGGAAAGGGAAGAAATTGTTCAAATGGGAAGGGAAACAAGGGAGGGGAGGGGGAAAGGAACAAAGGGACAAGAGAAAAAAGAATAGAAGGGAAAAATGGAAACAAAGCTTTTGTAAATAAAGAGGGAGGGAAGGGGAATGGGAAAAAAGAAGCAGCAAGATATATCATGTACTGGTACAAATTCCCTAGGATGAATGTTATCACTATGTATATCTAAAATGTACCATTAAAATTAGAAGTTTTGTTTTCCCGACTGCAATCTACCATGGATGATGTGTCCTCCTCAGGGCAGCGCATCTAGAGGCATATGTGTTCTTCTGTCCTTCATGGATAATGTTAATTTTGCCTGCTCAAGGGATTGTCAAGTTTCTCTACTATAGAATTACTGTTTTTCTTTCCCTTGAAAGTAATAAGCAATTCTATAAGGGAGATATCACAAAACATTCCAGATATTCTTTTACCTTTCTTTTTTTTGAGACAGGGTCTGGCTATGTAGTTCAGGCTAGTCTTGAACTCCCAGCAATCCTTTTCCTGAGCGCTAGGATTACAGACGTGCACCACCACGCCCAGGCAGATAGCCTTCTTGTAATAAAAAATTTCTGCTGAATTTAGTATCCTTCGATCATTTTTCCTGATCCAATCTTTTTGTTGTTGTTGTTTTTCAGTGCTAGGGATCAAACCCAGGGCCTTGAGCATCCTAGACAAATACTCTACTGCTGAGTTACACCTCCAGCTCCTGATCCAAAATAGCTGTAGTAAGATAGTATAAAACTGAGTTTCCTAGTCTAGAATTCTCAACATACTCATCGTTTGGTACTCAGCGTTCTACCCGAACAAGAATCCTCTCTACTTCCTTGTTGGTTGATTGATTATCAGTATACACTTAGGAATTTGTATTTTTCATTGATTTATAATTCATCACTGGAATTAATTATTTTGGTGTTCAAATATGCCCAGACTTGGCCAACGGGAGGCTCCTTCAAGCCAGCTTCTGCATACTTATGTTGTGTCCTCTTTGCTTTTTGTTTTTGTTTTTCATTTGTTTATTTTTGAGACAGTGTCTTGCTATGCTGCCCAGGCTGGTCTTGAACTCATGTGCTTAAGCAATCCTCCAGCCTCAGCCTCTCAACTAGCTAGGACAACAGAAAAATGCCACCGTGTCTGGCTTACTCTCTCTTGCTGCTGGTGTTTTGAAATCACTCCGCCTCACCCCTCCTAGTACTGGGGATTGAACCCAGGGCCTTTGACTGAGCTACACTCTCAGCCCCTTTTAAAATTTTGAAACAGGATCTCATAAGTCACTAAATCACTCAAGTTGGGGTCAAACGTCCCAGAGTGCTGGAATTACAGGCATGTGCCACCAAGCCCAGCAAAATCGCTTCCTGACTTCATGACATCAAAAGATGATGCAGGTTTGTCTTGTCCTTACCCTGCTCCAGGCCTGGAACTGGCCATTACGGAACAGTATTACAGACCAAGATCTGGGCGTTAGACACCCTTATTGTTTCTTGGTTGTCACTGTCTCTTCACCCTTTCAGTAGACAGAAATAGGAAATGTATACACACATGTATGCATACACACAAGTGTGATTGAAATTTACAGTGTGTTTACATTTTTAAAAAATTTATTACGGTAAAAGACACATTGCCATTAACCGCCATGAAAATACTCTCCTTCACTTAGAACACACTTATCCCATCTGGAGATCTTCTTCCACTTCTTTACAAGGTGAGCTCGAACTACAGTGAGTGCTGCTGCTGACTGCCATCCGAAGGGAAGGCAGGCTCGGAAAAACATTAGCATGTGTCCTTATCCACCTTACGGACTAGATGTGGCACTGTGTGCCTTCTGGCTCTTTCCCTAAATCAAATGATCACGAAACGTAAATGTTTTGAATGTGATTTGGGACATCAAGACAGCCACGACAGAGCAACTAAAGACGCTCACGAAAGAGGACCTGCAGAGCTGCTTCAGAAAGTGGCAAGAATGATGGGATAAGTGTGTTCAAATCAAAGGGGGAGTATTTTGAGGAGGATTAATGGCAATGTGTTTTTAAATATATTTTAAAAATTTAAACAATCACTGTCATTTTGATCACACTATGTCTGTGACTATATAAACATGTACATATGCATATAATCTACATCCTTCAGAAATCAGAAGTTCATACCAATACCTCCAATTGTAATTCACCCTCACAGGGTTCTCTCCTGCCTTCTCCCATCTCACATTTATATGTGCCTTCTTTCACAGTGAAAAGCCTGACTGCCAAGGACAGCACATTTACTCATTTACTCAACCCTAGGACACATTCGGAGTACTTTCAGAATGGTTTTGCCCATACTACTACCAAAAAAAGGGTCTACTAAAGAGAGTTGAGGATTTGTTTGCAGGTCTGACTGCTGCATGATCCCATATCTCCCAGGACTGGGGGTTTGCAAGTGCCTCGGATTAATTCCCCTTTCTCTATCTCCCTGTCTCTCTGCTGTAAGTGAGGTTAAAGAATTAATTTGAAGCACAACATAATTCATTTCAGTTTAACCTTTTCCCTGTTCCATCCTTATTGATTTCATTGATTTTTCATTATGTAGAACATTAATATGTTTATAGAAATCCAAACGGTAGAGGCTGGGAAGGTAGCTCAGTGGTAGAGCTCTCACCTGGCGTGTGTGTCACCCAGGGTTCCATCTCCAGCCCCACCCCAAAAAAGTCAAAACTATACTCAGAAGTGTCACTCATTCCCACATCCTTTCTGTACCATTTCTCCTTCCTTCTCTGATTTTTGTGTCTTGGGTTTCTTATTTTACAGATAAGCAGATACATTACTGTTTTCTTAATTTTCCTTCTTTCTTGAACAAGTGAGAGACCACTACATATACACTTTTTCACGTTGCCTCTTTTGCATAACACTTTTTAATAGGGGTATTTTCAAGGTCTACAAAGATCTGGACTAGGGTGAGGTGACTGAGGCATCTTGGACACAAAATTTAGGGAGACACTGGTAAGTTCCGCTTGGAGGAGATTGATGTGTGAGTAGGATTATACTTAGCAGAGAAAAGAGATAGTGTTATTTGGGACAAAGGAGACAGTGTGTGCAAAGCCAAGGAGCAGGAAAGAGCACTGTGAGAAGAGCAGTGTAACTTAAGTAGAGGATGTGTGGCAGCGAGGAAGATAAGGCTGATAAAGTAGGCCAAGACCAGATTGTAGATTGCCATAGGTGCTAGGAGTCCGGGCTTGATCCTCGGCAGTAAGAAGCCCTTGATAGTTTTTCACTTCTCTGATTACATTATTCACTTCTTCGTCAACTTCCATCATCAATTCCACTTCCGCAATGGCGCCTCTTAAAGGTTTTTAATCGGGGGAATAACGTGATTGTAATTTTTTAATGAAATAAAGCTAGCAACATTCTATAAAGTAGACTGGCAGGATGGGTGATAAGAATGGTAGAACCATGCCGGGCATGGTGGTACACGCCTGTCATCCTAGCACCCTGGAGGCTGAGGCAAGAGCATCACCACAAGTTCAAGGCCAGCCTGAACTACATGGTGAGACCTTGTCTCACAAAACCAAAAACCAGACCAAAACAAACAAATAAAAAAGAATGGTAGAACCAGAGGCAGGTGAGGAGGCAGGAGAAATGAGAGGTGACAAACTGAATTGAGGGGGTGGTAGCAGGCAGATTGGACAGAAGAGCTAAGTGGTTATGAGACAAAATTAGTAAGACTTGGATATTAATCACGGATAGATTAGAAAGAAGAAGCCAGGATGTCTTTCCAGTATTGACTTGGGAGATGGAGAGAGCTGAAGTGCTACTCAGTGAGGCAGGGAATACGAGGTCAGTAAACTGAAAGGGAAAGACAGTGAGTTCAGTTTTGGACATACTGAGTAAGAGTTGCCAAAAAATATCCAAACTACAATTTTTCATTTAAAAGTTGGGAGACAATGTCTTAATGAAATCTGGACAGTGCCCTTCTTCTGATTTCCTTTTGCCTTCACAATCGAGATGAAAGCAGGAACTTTAGGCAGAATATTTGTTTCGTGTCGGATATGGTGGCACATGCTTGTAATCCCAGGTACTGGGAAACTGAGGCAAGAGGTCTGCAAGTTTGAGGCCAATCTGAGTAACTTACTGAGATTGTCTGAATTTTTTTAAAAAGAGAGGCGATACTGGGAATGTAGCTCAGTGTGAAGGTCCTGGGTTCAGTCTGCAGTAAGCCCCTTCCACCAGCCCCCCAAAAAAGAAAAGAAAAAGAAAGAAATAATTTGTTTCATGATTAGGTCTGGGAGTGCTCAGGAGATGATTTCAGCATTCTCATGAACCTGTCAGATGTGGCTAATGGGGCGCACCTGCTATTCTCTTTTGCTGGGGCAGCCCCCTCACTCACATCCATTGCTCAATAAAACACCCGACTGTCTCACTCTTGCCACCATTTCCAGTGTCCACCGTCAAAGTACAATTCTTAGAGTTAAAAATGTGACTTATACAAAATATAGCGAGCACCTATGCAAATTTTACCTAAGTTGTTAATAAGGAAATAGCAGGGTAAGTGGGTTCAAAGGAGGATTTCAAAGACAGTGCATTCGTTATCACACTGTACCCCATAAATATGGAGATTTAAAATAACAATTTGCTTCCAAGTAGCCATGGTGGTGGAAGTGGAGCAGAAGAGGCCCTTCCACAACTTCCCCTTCCCCGACCAGCAGAGGACGTGCCCTGGTAGCAGGGACACTCCGCAGAAGCACACGCACAGCCACGAACCAGGAGTCACCAGTGCAGAAAACAAAGGCTTGAGGCTGCACCTGCAGGGCATAATCATCCTGCAGGGGATGGCGGGCAGAGTCTTCAAAGGTGTCTCCAATGGTAAGACTAAGCCTGAGATAGTCTGCCACGACCCGAGCGAATTCTCCAGAGCCTCCAAGCCTGCCAAGCACAGCCAGTCCGGCACCTGAGCCACCACTGCCTCCTTCTTTGACCCCTCAAGTAGCCTGCTTGGCCAATAAAGATAAAGGCACACATGTCTCTAAATTAATTAATTAAGGGACACAAAAGTGCATATGAACCGTGAAATGAAGAATTCTAGAATAAGACTACTAAATACATACAATGTAGGATTAGGGTAGCTGTTACATTTTTGCTGGCTGGAACACATTTCCATCAAACAAAAGTCTGCGAGTTAACGTGCAGATTTGGCTTTAGTTAATAGTAAATAGTCAAATAAAACACATTTCCCCGGAGAATTAATCTTCGTACAGGCCTGTTAGATAATGTCCCACTGTGATGTGAGGAGGGCATCCTTTTGCCTTACAGTCTATACAAGTTTTGAATAATTTTTCCTACCTCCACGTAAGAACATCCATGTGAAGGTGGGCACCTGAAACTGCTGAAATTGCACATTTTCAGGTGTCGGTAGAGCGTTCCCTCCCGCACTGTCACACTTCGGCTGGGAACCAGATCCACCAGCTTTTGCCATTTAGCCCTCTCTAAATGGGGCTCAAATATGTGTCTCCAAGGCTGGAGCAGGAAAATCAATACTCATGAAAAATAAGGTATCGTCATCTTTATTTCATCTCTCCCAGGTGTCCGTTCAAGCTTCCTTTACACGGGTGCCCTGTGCAACTTGATACTGATGCACATAAATATCCTGGAGTTGCCTGCCCCTCTGAGTCGTGGAACATGCCCAGACATGGTTCAGTTGTTGCCCTGGGAACAATTGACACGAACCAAGAGACCCACTGGGGTCATCTTCTTAGATGACTACTGTCATTCCGGGAGGTCATGGAGGACCACATAGCCGGTTTGGGAACAATCCAAGGCCATCACCAAGTCCAGAGGCAGCACCCAGTATTTCTATGTCCTCCTCAAAACCAAAATGACATCTTGACCTATCACTCAGTGGTTTGGGGACGATTGTTCATTCCCATGAAGTCCAGAGTATCTGAGCCCCCTGAGGCAAACCAGGGAGTCAGAGGCAAGAACCGGTGTGTCGTGACTCCGTACATGCTCTGTTCAGGGTCTGATAGTCCTAGCAAAGCTTGGCCCCCTCGCCTTGCTTTTTCACGGAAAATCCCAGAGCCTTGTAAGAAACAATCCATGCCTCTTGCAACTTTACCTTAGGTTTGCATTTGCTTGTTTTCTCAGAATCTAAGTCCATGGCTTGCTTGCGGGGGTGAAGAGCCCAGGTTCAATTGAAATGGCACCATCCTCGCTCCAGCTGTAGGAGAGCCCCTTGCTCTGCTTGCACGAGGCAGGGTGCTGGCAGGAAACAGATGGCACACACGAGGGAGTTCTCTGAGGTAAGTTGAAAGAAGATGGAGGCAGGACTAGGGGAAGCAATAGGAGATGGTAAAGTCTCTTCTTTTTTCCTCAGTCCTGAGTATTGTACCTACAGCCTTTATACTGAGCTACACCCCCAGATCGTTTTTGTTGTTTTATTTTGTGACATGGTTTCATTAAATTGCTAAGTTGCCCATGCTGGTTTTGAACTTTCGATCCTCCTTGCTCAGCTCCCCGGGGTACTGGGTTACAGGTGTTCGTCACCACGCCCGGCTGGCAAAGTCTCTAGGTACTAGTAACAGAAGAAGGTCATTATCACCTTTTATCCAGAAGAGTCAAGGAGACGAAAGTACTAACAGTGCTCAGTGAGATGGTGCTATGAAAGAGGGGCGCCTAATAGCCATTCTTGGCCACGGAGGGATGCCGCCCCTTCCAGAACCATGCTTGGGCAGGAAGGGAGCAGAATAAACACCCGACTGCTTCTTTCCCCACCTTTTTCTCAGGTCGGTGCCTGTTGCCTGCCACTGGCCAAACCTAACAAGCCAGTGGGCAAGGGGGCTTGTGTAACACAGACCGTGGCAGGGCTAGCCTTCGTGGGCCCAGGGCAAGGGCTAGAAAGGCGGAGAATGGATGTTGGAGGCAAGGGGATCCATGACAAACACCCAGCACTTTCCCTTCACGGACGGTGCTCCTGGTTTGCTGTCACACCTTATCTGCCAGGTACATGGGGTGGGCTAGCAAGTGTTCTCTAACACTGCTGGCAAGAAGCAAAGAGGAATGTTAAGGTCCAGCTCCTTCAAGATATTGTGAGTAGTGGGTTAGGGGAGGTATTTACTCAGGGCAACAAGATGACAACACAGATGATGGCAGAATTCAATTGTAGCTGGGGTGGGAAGGGAGGGAGGGAGGAAGTGAGGGGGGGATGAAGAGGGAGAGAGAGACAAGAGAGAAGGAAATAAAAGAGCAAAAGAAAGAAAGGAACATGGAGGGAGAAAGGGGAAGAAAGGAAGAAGGAGAAGGAGGCAAGGAGAGAGGGAGAAAAATAAACACGGCAAACATCAACTTGGAGAAAGGAGACAAGGCTATACCAGGGGAAGACTTCTTTTGGGTCAGGAATTCTGAGGAAGGAGCTAGAAAGGCAGTACACTGAAGGATGAAAAGTGTGAACTTTGAGATCAGACAAAGCTTGGTCCTCTCTTGTGTCTAAGTGCCTTGTGTCTAGATGTCACATTATAGTTTTTTTTCATACCATACTGGTGTGATTTAGTCCTATAATCTTCCTGCTTCCAAAAATCAACATGTACAGTTACCTACTTTATGGTCCTAGTCATTAAACAAGGTTGAATTGCTAAAGTAGACCCAGAGGGCCCAACATGACAGAGATCACAAATACACAGATAATTATGGAGGAAATACAGTATAACAAGAAAGTAAGGCTGTGCATCACTGGCAAAGCTAGTCTCCCATTTCCTCTTCTCTAAGGGTCACAACAGGAGGCACTTTCTCTCTCAGGTCAAGAACTATAGAAGTTCAACTACAGATCCCTGGGGGATGTGGAAGGCGGAAGGTGTGGCAACTAAACCTGGTACAAATTGTTAATCTCACTGTTATCAAAAGTACACCCTCTTCGCTGGGTGTAGTGGTGCACGCCCATAATCCCAGCACTCGGGAGGCTGAGGCAGGAGGATAGCCTTGAGTTCAAGGCCAGCCTGGACTACACAGCGAGTCCCTGTCTCAAAAAAAAAAAAAAAAAGAAAGAAAGAAAAGAAAAGAAATAAGGAAAGCATCCAGAATATCTAAAGAAATCATATAACCCAGCAATAAAAAGGACAACCCAATGTAAAAATGACTAAAACACCTGAAAAGTAGTTAAGGTGCTTAATGAGGAAATGCAAACCAAAGTCACAATGAGATACCACTTCAGACTCGCCAGGATGGCTATAGTTGAAAAGAAACAAAAACAGCCAAAGCCAGGTGTAGCAGCACACACCTGTAACCTCAGTGCTCTGGGTGGCCGAGGCAAACGATAGATGACCCTTGAAAGCATTATGCCAAGTGAAAGAAGCCAGGCACAAAAGCCACATATTGTATGTTCTTGTTTATATAGAATGTACAGAATAGTAAAGTTCACAGAGATGAAGAATAAATTAGTAGTTGCCAGGGAATGGGGGTGAGAATTAGGAAGCACAGGGATTTTTTGTGGTAATGAAAATATTCTGGACTTAGATAGTAGGGATGGTTGTACAACATTGAGAATGTACTAAAAACAATTGACTCATGTCCTTAAAATGGTGAATTCAATGTTATGCAAATTATTCACAATTTAATTTATCTTTATTAGCACATGTTTGCATTACATAATGCTTACATTTATTGTGGGGAGGTGGTACATATGCATAATGAATCTTAATTCTTTTTTTTCACCCTCAGAGAACCGCACCTTTCTCTCCCTGCTCCTGCCAACTCTCCATCCCCTTCCCATTTGAAAAGCTCTATTTCTAGTTTTCTTCTAATCTCTTTTTCCGCCTCCCTTTCATCTTACCTTCCTTCTCTTCCCTCCATCTCTTGTTCCCCTTCCCATTTGAAAAAGATTCACGGTTTCAAAATAAATCAATAAAATCATGACAGCATTGTACTACAAATTGTTCTGAAATTCCTTAGACCCATGGGCTACAAAACTACACCGTTAATATATTTCCTGCTTTTATTGAGGTCAAGTCCCAGTCAAGAACCATGGCAAAAAAGCCCAGGCTAATTTGAAGATTGTTGAATACCTTAACGTATGCAGCCTGCACAAAGGCAGGGTCTGTAGAGAGTTAATACGTGCATGAACTCTCACATCAAGCCTGATAAGCACAAGGCCCAAACGGAAGCTGAGACTAAAACCAAACCGCCTGGGACGAACCCTCCAGAAGAGGGCCCGCCCCACGCCACCTCCAGGCAGCCCCCACTGCCACAACAGCGCGCAGGTGCACACTCCCGCTGGCCACATCCTCCTGGCTGCCACTCACGCGGGGCCTCCTGAGCTCGCTCTGCTACGGCCGAGGGCAAGGGAGGGCGCCCTGCTCGGGACTCGGGGCTCCCGCGCCCTCTAATGCCACCCGCAGGGACCGACTGCCTGCTGTGCCCGGGACCTTCCCGCTTTTTCAGATGGCAAGTGTGGCTTCCTGGGAAATGCCCCAGGCCCGGGCAAGCTGAGAGCCCGAAGCGCCCCCACAGCCCTGGGCTGGAATGGGCTTCAGCGCGCCCTGGACGGCGCTGCGGTTCTGCCCGCGGGGAGGGGCCGGCCGCCCTCGGGGTCCGGGAGCCATCACTTGGCCTGAAATCTAGGGCCGTCCCTGGCAGCTCTGCTGCAGCTGAGCGCGTCTTCCCGCCGCCGGCCGCCCGCCCGCCCGCGCAGCCTCCCTCCTCCGCCTGCTAAATGAGCCCGCCTAACAGCAGGAATTCAAGGGCCCTTCATGCCTCTCGTGATGGCCAAGTCCGCACCAGCGCGCCTCAGCTGGTTCAACACACACTGACTGAGCCCTTAGGCGGTTATTGGCGGTGGCCCTCGCTGCCACTCTCGCTCAGAGCCGGCCTGATTTGACGGCCCCTCCTTCCTCCCGCAGCAGCTTCTGTGCAGCAACGTGCAGGCCCGAGTCTCCCCCGCCGCCGTCACGCGGCTCAGGAGTCCCACGCGAGGGACCCCGGCTGTTGCCTGTGCTTCCGGACACGCAGGCCGCCTGCTGGAGAGG
>PVJO010028827.1:0-17590 GCA_004026905.1 Hystrix cristata
AGTGAAATAAATCGGACACTCATGAGCACACATCGAATTGTTTCTCTGATATGAGAAACTATAACTGTAAATAAGAACAAAGAGGTGTAATAGATATTCTATAAAAGGAGGATGGTGTGCAGAGGAGAGGAGTACTAGAAAGAAAGAAGGGGAAAAGCAGAAAGGCAACAGGGGAAAGAGAGGGGAAAGGGAAAATATGGAAAATGATGAATGAACCTGCAGTAAATAGAGAGGGAGGGAGCAGAGGGGAGGGGCGAGGGAGAGAGGGGAGAACCAAGACGTATCATGTATAGGTACAGAATAAATGTAATGAATGTGACTATTGTATGTAGAATGTACCAATACATGTTCTTGGTTTAAAATAAAAAAAAGAAGAAAATAAGAATCAAAAGATGTTGGTAATTTGATTGCGATATCTTCCCCAGGAAAGGTCGAAGAAGAGAGTAGTTGCATTCCTGGGTCTCAAAATCTAAAGAAACTTTCTTTGCTGGATTTTAAAATTATTTTGCACCAAGGTCCTCCTTTTTCTTTTTCATTTCCTTTGTTTAAAACAGGAATATCTATAAATATTAATCTATGCCTGTTCCTCCACTGTATTTAAAATCAGACACCGTGTTTTCTCGTCTACAAACCATAGAAAGAAACGAATCTTGTGCCAGCATGGATCATACCCCAGGGCTCATCCATACCTGATTTAAGTGTTATAGAAAATGAAATTTAGAACTCGTGAGCTGATAATATTTAGGTAAACTCTTGGTCTTCAAGTTAATGCTGCACTGCGTTGAGATCGTTAGATGTTGGGATGAGGTGAATGTATTTTGCTTATGGGATAGATGTAAATTGTTGGGGCCAGAGTCTGAACTATAGTAGATTAAACAATGGCCATCCCAAATATGAGCTTCTAACTCTTAGGACTGGCAAATGTTGCCTTACATGGCAAAGACCTTGTGGGTGTGACTAGATTAAGGATCTAGAAATTAGCAGATTATCCTGGATGAGCATGTGTTCTTTGAACACAAACACAAATATTCTTATTAGAACACAAAAGGAGATTGAACATAGATGGGAATGGGGAAGGCGAGGTGACCACGGAGGAAGAGACTGGTGTGATGTTGTGGTCACAGGTTACCGGGGCAGAAGCTGTAAGAAATAGAGTCTCCCCCAGGTTCCTTGGAGAGAGCATGGCCCTGTCATAAACTCACGTTGGCCCAATGATGCTGACTTCAGATTTCTGGCCTCTAGAAGTAAGTCAGAATGTTTTCTGTTGGTTAAAGCCACCAAATTTGTGGTAATTTGTTATGGCAGCCGAAAGAAAAGAATACACTGCAGGTGTGCTAAAACAGACCACATTCCAAGAGAGAATTTATGTTGAGAAGTGCAGGTACCCTTCTCCATCCAATCCGATTACCAACCAAACCACATTAACTTTGGATGTCAGGATTATTTAGATGAGCAAAGTTTTCCTCTTTGATCAGGGTGTTAAAAGCAAGGAAGCTGGGGTTGGGGATTTAGCTCAAGTGGTAGAGCACTTGCCTAGCAACCGCAAGGCCTTGAGTTGTATCCCCAGCACCAAAGGAAAAAAAAATCAAGGAAGTTATGCATGGATGTTTCCTGAAACACATTTGTAACTATTTAAAAAAGAAACTGTAAATTGTCTTCCAATTGAAGAAGGTATATTGAATATGAATTAATCTCTAAGTAACTTTAGCTCATTGCCGAATCCAACTAAAAAGAGAGCAAAAGGATTTTAAGGGCATTAAACTACAAGGATTAAGAGAATGGGAGTGGAGACAAAAAAGGAAAACAAACTAGACTATCCAACCAACAAGTTGAAGCTGAAAAAGAGCCCAAGGCTTGGCTTAGCAGAAAGATAGATAAATCCTTGTAAAGGCAATGAGAACCATCCTTATGAACTGTATATTTTAAAATGGAAGTGCACACGGGGCCAAAAACAGAGGGACTGGTTGAGGCTCTGGTTTAGCTTTAGACCCCTGGATCCTTCCTTCTTTCTAAGAAGCCAGGAAAAAATGATTTTTTTTTTCTAAAGAAGATAATTTTTCCTGACTGGGAACAGAGGGCTCACCTGAGTACATGGGTACTAAAAAGAAAGTTAAAGGATTAAAATATGCTAAATGAACGTAGAGACTCTTGGGCATCTCTCCCATTCTGGTTCTTGGGACATGAGTTCCAGGTTCCTAAAATGAAGACTCTTAGTTGATAGTCTCTCACATACATGGCCTGAAGTTAGGCCTCTCTGTCAAGAGAAAAGTCCCTTAGAGATCCTGAACTCCCAATCTGCAAAAGAAAACCAAACCAAATGGCCTATAATTTCATTCCTATCTTAAAATGGTCAAACAAAGCATCAATGATGGACATCATGAAAAATAAAGCCTAAGAGCAAGAAAATTGTACCTGACTTTGGACAAAACAGGTAATTTCAGAAAGAGAACATTTATAAAGAGATAAATTATCTTCAGTGAAACACGAAAGGACTTTGCATTCATGAAACAAGAACAAGTTACTATGAAAAAGAATCAAGATGAGGGGATTGTAGCTCAGTGGTAAGCTGCTTGTCTGGCATGCCAAAACTCCTGAATTTGATCCCCAACAAGGCAAAAAGATTTAAAAACAAGAAATGGTTTCAGGAAATTCGAAGTGTCAAAATATGATTCTTAAAAACTAAAACTATACCATAAGGATAGAATAATGAGCAGGTATGAAAATGGACAATAACCAAATTAGTGACTAGCAGGGTAAGCAGAGAAAATGTCTCAGGCTGTTGTTTAAGCCACACAGTCAGTGGTATTTTGTTATGGAAGCCCTAGTGTTTTAGTTACTTTTCTCATTGCTGAGACAAAATATCTGACACCCAAATTTAGGGGGGCAAGGTTTATTGTAGCTCACAGTTTGTAGAAGTTTTAGTCCACACTCGATGGGCTCCAAGGCAGGGTGGCCTGGGAGAGGGGCATTGCAGAGGAGAAACAGTTTGTGGCGTTGGCAGGCAGAAGGCAGCAGATTGCAAAGTAGCAAAGGAGCTGCGGCTACAGCAGGCTGCCTCTCCTTTTTATCCCTTCCAAAATACCCTCCCTTTGAGTGGAGCCACCCGTATGCAGGGTGGGCCTTCCTCTTATCCACACCCTGAAGTATCCCAAACCAATCAGTGTACTAATTAATGAATCACACACCCTTAATCACAGTATCACACCCTTACTCCCAGCACCACACACCCTAGACCCAGCCACCTCCGAAAAGCCCCACCGATGACCACATGAGGCTTTGAGGGACATCTAGACACAAGCCATAACAGCTAGTAAATTTAAGAAACATGCTAGAGGAAAAAAAAAATCATTGCACAAAGAAATATATGTGTCCTAAAAAAACATTTTCAATAGGGGACATTTGAAAACAGCTTATCAGCTGGACTCTGTCACAGGACAGGCACCAGTTTTCCATTTTCATTCAAATGGAAATTAGCATATGACAGATTGTACAGTCATAAGTGTGTTGGCCTTTTGCTTTAACACTGTATACTTCTATCTTGTTGAAATTTACACAGTGGGTGTACATTCCTGTACTAACAATGTAAAAATTAAGTCAATTCCTTAACTCACTATATCTTAATCCATTATGTAGATTTTCTGTTTGTTTAGGTTGAACTTGTTCTAGGGCAGGATTGCTGCCCAGCCCCATAGTGAGCCCAACCCAGGATCCTCTGTAACCCTCTGCCATATGAGAAGCCCTGTGTACACTTTGAAAGCCTTAGAGTGAGCGACAATGCTGGGATGGCAGGAAAATGGTGGGAATTTCATCAGTGAACTGATTTACCAGGACTGAGAGTGTTCAGGCTGGAAACATTCATGCTTCTGCTTGGGAATATGGGGTATGAGGTTGCTGCAGTGGCTAGAATTTTGAATGTCTCCCAAGACAATGGGAGGAAATGAATAGTGTTGAGAATTTAATTCGTTGAGGTTGAGAAATAAAAATGGACCAAATATCTCCTGTGTGCCCTGACCCATGATACAAGATGCACACCCTGAATCCATTGAAGCCCTCAGAACTGCGCGAAGGCAATTATCGGTATTACTCTTCCAGTTTTACAAAAATGGAGCTCAGACCAGGCAAATTTGCTTTATTGGGAAAACTCCGAGCTCCTTTAATGAAGCGCTATATGCTCTTAGGTTAAGAGGAAAACAAAATGTAACTATCCCGACCCCACCATCTTCCCTAACATTAATTTCTTTTACTTTATTCTTTTTGTTTCTCTTTTAAAAAAATACGTATATATTGGTATATGTGTGCAATACATAGTGATTACATTCAGCTTGGGCATTCATTCTTATACCTATCTTGTCTTGATTGTTTTTATCCCCTCCTCTCCTTTCCTTCCTTCCCCATACTCCTTCCTGTCTCTGTAGAGGAAGTGGCCCGTGTCTCTCACCCTACCACACTTTCGTCCCCAAGTACAGCTATGGAGGCAAGTGAGGAAGAGCTTGGTGTCCCCAGTGTGCTGTCATCTAAAATTTCCCTGGTCCTTCCTCCTATCTCCACATTCAGGAACCAGCTGTCAGCATGGGGGCCAGAAGGGAGATGTTAGAGGGCACTTTAGGGGTGCTCACCTGGCAGCTGGAGCGAAAGCCAAAGGCCAAGACAGGAAGGCGCTGGACCAGGGTAGGAGAGCTGGGGGAGGGGCAGGGCGAGCACAGCCAGAGGAGCAGCATTGGTGTACTACACAGATTTTCTTATTTTTGGCACTCTAGTTACCTGGCATCTAAAGTCTCATTGACTGCGAAGAGACTCCCTCTCCCAGATCAGTTCATTCTTAGAGATAGCAGAAGAGTTGCCTGCGTGGGTACCTTTCCAGAGTCCAGGCTCTTAGCCCCTGCAGCCCTGACTCTTACATGCCAGGAGGTGAGAGGGCCAGTGCAAACAGAGAGGGCCAGCTTCCGTGTCCAGAGCCTGCTGAGATGATTCAGAGGAGGCCACCCCTCGTCTGCTGGCTTTGCCGCCTGCCTTTCCTGCAGAAGCCTCAACAGGGGCTCCAGTCTGTGCTTTGCTGGACCCTTCAGCCTCAGACCTACAACGAGCCTTCCCCATGTGGCTTCCCGTGTGGCACCTGCGAAAATTTCCCCAGAGAACTGTAAGTAAAATCTTCCTTATTCATGAGAGTCGTCTCCACACCTGCGCGTTTTCCCACATAGGATTGAAAGAAATCAAGGGTGTAGTTCCACATGGTTGGGATAGAGAATGAATAGCAAGTGGAGTAGAGCTCTTGCTGGGTGGATGGTGCAGGGCTGCGAGGAGTGCTCTGTAATTGAGCCCCTCTGCCGAGGGGCACACTGGCTGGCACTCAGCGCTCCAGGACTCTCTCCCCTTCCCTTTCTCAAAATCAGCTCTCTGAACAGTGTCCAATCAGCACTTAGAAGTCAGCAGCTGCGCTCTGATCTTGCTGAACTTTCCTAGGAATGTGGGAAGGTTGGGAAAACGCATTGAGGGCTTAGTACAGGATGTCCAGGTGACCTAGGAATCCTGGAAACCCCGTGGCAAGGCTACAGCTAATGCCAATGCAGGCAGCTGTTGTTTTTAACTCAGACTTCTTGGAAGGGTACGAGTAACAGCCAAGCATGCTTTTCCAAGGGTGTAGTGAAGAGGAGAGGTGACCTACTGAAACTAGAGAAAACGATTCCCAGCTTTCCAGCTCCGGTTTTCCTTATTACACATCCAAAGTAGGATCTCAGTACTGGGAAAAATCTCTCTCCTTTGTTTTCTTTCAGAACAACCAAACTTAGATCATCTGGGATCTGTAGAACTTTCCTTGTGTGTCCCCCAGTTTCCCCATCTCTGTGAAGAGGTCCTTAAAGGAGTATATCGCTACCGCCACTTTCACTCTGCATAGTCACAATGTCCGTGGGGAGCCAGGCTCGGCCTCCAGCGTGCTGAAACAACTCCTGTTGGACCAAAGAGCCCTAACTTGACTGCCCGTGTCAACTATCTTAATGGTGTGCCTGGGCGCACACACGCAAATATAAACACGCACACACACCAAGGAAAGAGAAAACCTGGTTGATGTATTGCTTCTGGTTTCTCTACCTTAAAGGCCAATATTTCAGAGTCCAGACAACTCCTCCAGGGCTGTGAGCCATGTGATGGCTCCCCAGCCACAGAGCAGACCTCTTGATTACCAGTAGGGCTTGCCCAAGTCTTCAATAATGCAGGAAGCACATGAGTTCGCCATGCAGAAAAGACTTGGAGCACAGGGAGATCTAACTAGTGCGGGTGTAAACTGCCTCGCAGGAGGAGGAGCTAAGCGAAGAAACGCTCTCTTCACTTCTTCAGTGTAAGGCCCTTTTCTCGGAGCACTGACTTTAAACATCCAGAGCCAAACCCACCCCTAACTGTCACTTCAGTGGGGTTTTCTTTGAACTCCAATAGGACAAGTGCATAGGAGGACAATGAGGTAGGCTCAGAAGGAGGGCAGGGACCTTCCAGAAAAAGAAATCAGTTTGTACAAGGTTCAAGTCACCGTCCTGCCCCTTCTCTGCAGTGTGATCTTTGTCACTTTCCTTACGCCTTCTCTGTCTAACAAGGTGACAATAAGAACCTGTCTCTTTTTTTTGGCGGGGATATGCTGGGAATCGAACTCAGGGCCTTGTGGTTGCTAGGCAAGCTCTCTACCACTTGAACTAAATCCCCAGCCCCAAGGACACATCTCTTACAGTTGTGAGGTTTGGTGAACTAATACACGTGAAAAGCCTGGAGCCAGGCTCACGAGAGAAGCCCAACAAATGCTAATGATTATTATGTTCCCTGGGCAAAGAGTCTGAAAAAACGTGATGAAATATTTTAAGAAGTCTAAATCTCGAATGTAAATAGTAAAATAAAGTAAATGTGAAAAGTATATGAAATTGATACTACTAAATCATTTTAAAATAATTCATGGACTAAT
Source organism: Hystrix cristata (assembly GCA_004026905.1). NCBI lineage: Eukaryota > Metazoa > Chordata > Mammalia > Rodentia > Hystricidae > Hystrix > Hystrix cristata. The sequence continues at coordinate 6,944 of PVJO010028827.1, forward strand.
GGAAAAATAAAAAGTTAAAATTACTTAATATTTATAAATGAATCAATTTTAAAGTAAAATTGTGATATGCAGTTAAAACAGTACTTGGAAAATATGAGGCCAAATGAATTAAGTGGAAAACAAGAAAAATTCAAAACAAGTAAGCTATGGCTGAAGAATAGAAAAACAACAGTACAGGAAAGTCAAAGTAAAATTAATACAGTATTTCAAATCTTATGGGATTCCAAATAGGGCCACCTTTAATTTATGAATTGATCTGTGGCGAAGTTAAATTTGTATATCAGGTCTTTCCTAGTCAACAGGGTTTTTTATTTTTTATCCTTTAACAGTTTTTGATTCGCTTCCCTTGGGCTATACATGTTCTGTTAGGATTTGCCTAGATATTTTAAATTCACTTTTGTAGCAATCAGAAAGCATGGTTTTCCTTTTAATTTCCAAGCAAGTTACCTTAACTGGAGTTAAGAATTCTGCTAGTTTTTGATCCAGCCAAGTAACAAAATGTCTTATTCCTATATGTTAATTTAATAACTAATAGTTGTAATTAAGTGGCCTGTAAATAATATTTTTCTTTTATAACACTGCATTTGTTGCTGTTTGAGTTAATTATTTCCATCAGATGAATTGTATAACTACATAGTTTCACTTTATGGAGCAAGAATATTTCCTTGTATTAGCTTACTAAAGAGTGTGTGTGCGCACGTGTGTGTGTGTGTGTGTGTGAGATCAGGAATGTCTTGTGACATCATGCTCTCAGACCCTTGTCCTTCTATACACTAAATACTGAATTTTGTTAATTGGTTTTCGATGGGGAGCCATTATTTCATGGCAAGGATAAGAAGGGAGAAAGATAGATATTGGTAATGCATTATGCTTTCAATTCAAAGCGAAATTTTATTTTATAAGTGTGTATGTTTTATGTTTGCGATTAGCCAAGATTTGTGAGTGTGTGTGGGCGTATGTGTTAAAGAGAGAGAGAGAGAGACAGAGAGAGAGACACAGAGAGAGACACAGAGAGAGAGAAGGGGGGAGAGAGAGAGAGAGAGAGAGAGAGAGAGAGAGAGAGAGAGAGAGAGCGCCCTGGTCAGGTTTTAGTATTAGAGTATCATGACTTGCCTATGGAATGTTCTTTGCTGTGTTCCAGGATAGTTACTATAACACAGGAATCACCCCATTTTAAAAAGCAACCTAGGGGCTGGGAATTCAGCTCAGTGGGTAGAGTGCTTGCCTTGCAAGCACAAGGCCCTGAGTTCGATCCCCAGCACCAAAAAAAAAAAAAAAAATAAATAAATAAAAAGCAACCTAGGTAGGAGTCTTGTGTAGAACTAGATCTTGGATATATTTTTTCCAATTCTCCCACATCAATAGATAGTTGCATTATCTTTTATTGCTCTGATTTTGCTAAATTATAAGCTACTAGAAAAATCATCCAAGTATTCTAGACTTTCAGCTTTTGCCAAAAAGTTCTATATTGGTTCTTTTTCATTTTTCTACTTTTTTATTTGGAAGACGATTAGTCATAGCCTTTCTGTTTTACTGGTATTGTTTTCCACAAAGAAACTCATCATTTCATTGTTTAAGCCTTTTGGTTACTTTTTAAATTTCTCACATTTTTTGCTATTATCCTTGTCAATATATTGTTTTTATGTATGTTGATGATTGTCCCTTTACCTTTTTAAATTCTATGCTAATTTTTTTCATTTTAATCTTTTTTCTCATATGAAAGTGGGACTATCTATGAGTACTAAGTAACTTTTCTACGGATTTTAAAAGGTAACTGTAATTTATTGCTAAATATATTTTAATGTTCTCTTTAATTTGAAACCCATTTAACATCTTTTTCATGCAGTTTGTGCAAATTATCTTTTGATATATTTTCTGATATTTTTAGCTTATAGGCAAAGAATTAAATCACACGATATTTCATTTTTATATGTCTTAAGATTTTCTTAAGATTGTCCCTTCTTGAATATTTGTTTTCTTCCTTTTTATTGATACACAATTTCATAGAAATGTATATAAATATATATGGTACAAATATATGTATCATATGACGCATATATATCCATCATGTCTTATGTGAAGTCAATTACCCTGAGTCTCTCTAAAATTTTTTCATGTTAGAGCATAGGTTCACACAGAAATTTGTCAGAGTGGCACCCTTAGGAGATGAAAGTCACTGATGGGAGCCTGGAGAATTTGGTTCTTGGGCGTGGCTGTCCCAGACCCTACCAAGCCCACCGAGGCCAGAATGGTGCTAATTTGGGCAGGGGGGCAGGTGCTGGGGATTGAACTCAGGGCCTTGAGCTTGCTAGGCAAGCACTTTGCCACCGAGCTAAATCTCCAACCCTGGTGCTAACATGTTTTTAAGTATGCCAAAATGATCATGTTGACCATAAAGTTGTTGGCGTTTCTGTGAATGATTTTGTCTTGATTTTTCTCAAAGATACTTAAAAAATTCATGTTTTCCTCTTTCTTAAATTTATTTGTTTTGCAATCTATTTTATGTATGTAGGTATGTATGCATTTGTTTATTTTAAGACAGGGTCTCCATATGCAGCTCAGACTGTCTTGAACTCATAAACTTTTCTACAAAGAAAATAATTTATTGTCCAGTTTGGGTAGAGTTACTATTTTCCTTATATTAATACAAACTAGGTCGAAGTAACAGCTTTCATGTACAGCTGGTGAGGGACTAGGCTTTCTGTCTCTTATGCGGCATGCACTGTAATATGTGGGGCCTGACCCCGGTTTTTCTGCTCATGGTTTCTTTGTTTTCCCTTGAACATTGCTCTTTGCTCAGGGAGAGAGTCCCAAGTGGTCATTCTTTCCTTCAAAAATCTGATACAAATTATGTTCTACGTGCTCATGAAAATAGTCATATATTAAAAATCTGAGATTCATGGACATCCCCTCTTCCCAATGGGTCAATTGATCCCAAATTAGCTGTGTCATTCATACACACACACACACACACACACACACACTCCATAGACCACAAGGCCATGTGGGTTTTCCATCCCATGCACTTGCTGGAGGAGAGGGCCAGTGGGGAGCCCCCCAGTGGAGCAGAGTTTATCCACTGAGAGCCTGAATAATGCCTCAAACTATTAAGTTTTGCGATCAGAGTCAGCTTTAAACTAGGTTTTAATTTAGGTTTTTGTGGGGTTTGTTTTATATAGAGGTGTGTATCAAAGTGTGTTTGATGGTATTCTCTCTGTGTGTATGTGTGTGTGTGTGTGTGTGTGTGAGAGTTGCATGTGTTCTGTTGTGTCCTGGCTGACCAGCACGTAGAGATTTGGGAACAGGCCCACTGAATTACACACAAATCTTTAAAAATAATTAACATTTTCTCTACAAACACAAGTTGTTGAGTGAGTTAACCCTGGGGCCTCTTCCCACCTTAGGCTTTCAATAAGTTGTATCAAAGAGAAAGATGAGTAGGAAGAAAGGATGCCGGGATACCATTCCAAGAAATGACTTCACCTGATGTTGAACTGACTTTGTGATCTGTCCCAACTTTCTTTCAAATACTATTTCTCACTTAATCCTTTAATGTACCCAATCTCTTCTCAGGGATAATTTTCTCTAAATTTAGAGCCTCTTTCTGAAAAAGTGCTACAGCTTTGTAAATCGAAAATCGCCCCTTACCTTGAAACAAGAGCCTCCCCATCCTCCCACCTGTGTTAATGCCTTTCTGAAACCTGCTTTTCTTCCCTTCATTGTTGTGAGTTTATAGACTCCAAGTACCCAAAGCTGAGCCTCACTGGGCACAAAGAATGAGAACTGAAAGGGGAGACAAGGAGAAATTGGAGCACCAGTCTGGCAGGGATGTGGGATCAGATAAGAACCAGGGATCAGAAACAAAAGAAGGGACTCTCTTCAAAGGACACAAAACTGGCCTCTGTGCAGAATCATCAATGCTGGGAGTTGAGGAAGTAGCCTGGCTGGGGCCATTTTCGTGAATTCCCAAACATGCCTTGTTCCCTTCTCAGTCTTCTCTCTTCTCAGGCATCAAGCTTCAGGGTGGCACTTGTAGGCTTTCAACGACAAGGGTCTATGAAGGAGAGAAGAAAGGTGGCCAGTGAGCAAGTACTATTTTTTTTTTTTTTTTTGGTGGTGCCGGAGATCGAACTCAGGCCCTTGTGCTTACAAGGCAAGCACTCTAATCACTGAGCTAAATCCCCAGCCCCGTGAGCAAGTACTATTAACAACTCAAGAAGCTTCCATTGCTTGCTGGCTGTTGTGTGCTTGGAGCTGTAGCAGGAACCTGGCAGGAGGCAACTTCATCAAAAGGCCCTGTGCCAATGTGCACGTGAGCAGTGGGGCAGAGGAAAGCACTTATGTGCACAAATTGGAATTAAGTGGCAATAGCAAGGGTGCTATCGTGGGTGTCACAGATGCCTACCTTATCATGAATTTCCATGGAACTCCTATGGAATTAATATTAAAGTAAGTAGGCCCAGGCCCATGTATAATTTTACAAGGGATTTATTAAGTAGGCTTACAGAATCGAAAGTAGAAGAGTCAAAATGGCCACCTATGGGATCAGAGGTGAAGAATCCAAAATGGTGGTGTGCACAGTGGAAAGCTGAAGAATCTGGTCACAGAGAAGTTGGAGTATGGGAAGCTCACTGTAGAGTGAAGACTGGAGCTCCACCAAGAAAAGGGGAATATGTGCTGCTTTTTCACATTTTTATTCCATCCAGGCTATAAGTCTGTTGGTTGGTGCCACTTACATCTGGGGTTTGTCTGTCTTCTCTTTCAGTTTGCTGGCCTACAGGTCAGTCATCCACAGTCACACCCAGAGCTTTCTAATCTGCTAGGTGATTCTTACTGAAGTTAAACTGACATATCACAATTAATGTTCACACTGTGCATGCGCTGCTTAAATCCTTCCATTTTCATTCCTGCCCTGCTGAGTGCCCCTATAAAACTGCTCATTCCTCTACAGGGTCTGTGATATATTGTCACAAGGATTATGAGGCAATTCTTCAGATTCTTGAGAGTATCGGTATGGTTGCTTTAACTACTATTTGGAAAACCATTGAAATTTAAGTTGTTTTCCTTGCTAAGCGCTGGTGGAACTAATACTCGCTGTCCATCCTTCATTTCCATCTCTCCCTAATGATTAGCCTTTTAAGCCTGTAGGAGAAATTTGAAGTTTGGTGTCAGAATCAAGGCTCAGATTTTTGCGCCTGTAGGCCTAAGAGACATATGAAAGTGGCTGCATCAAAATATACAACTTCAATTTCAGTGTGGGTCTAGACCAGCTGTGTCCAACCTGCGGCCAGGGGCTGCATGTGGCCTTGGACAGCTCCTAATATGGCCTCAGAAGATAGTAAACTTTTGACATTATTACATGATTTTTAAGCAGTGTTTTTTCATGAGTCTGTTGTGCGATGCAAGGACAGGCTGTGTGGGCAACAACAGAACACCGTGTGGGGCGGGCACAACACAGTGCTAATTCTGCCTTCTGTGCCCACCATACACAGTCAGTTAAATGGAAACTCGCATGTGTCATATGTGACGTGTCCTCATGGAATTAAGTGAGTAAAACACAGTTTTACCAGTAACAGCATTTCAACCTCCCTGCGTGTGTAAGTGCCTACAGAGACAGCATGTATTTTTACTGGGCGGACATGTGAATTCTCTTATTTGTTAAACTGAGGCTTGTTTCATAAAATGATTCAATAAGTTAAAGCATAAAAAGGAAGCTTTGCTACTTATGTACATAAATGATATTATGTATTTTATATGTGGCCCGAGACGGAGCCTGTTCACCAGCACGGCCCAGGCCAGATCAAAGATGGGACACCCCGGCCGAGATCCTGATGGCCTCATGTTCTGACCGAGCCTGTGGGCCATCGCCCCTATTGCCAGAACCGCATGGGCTGTGTCTGTGCTCTTATGATGATGTTCTGAGTAGTTTTTACACCTCTCCAGAGATGTTAGGAAAGACATCATAGGCCAGAAGTTCCATCCTACCACCCAGTGAGATGGGCAGAGACAGAGCACTCATCTTCTCTGTGTTGATCTCTCCCACTTCAGGCTCTCTGCTCATCCTTGGGATGGCCCACTAGCCTTTCCCTTCACTGTATGTGTGAGATCTCACTCAGCCTGTTGGCTTTGCTCTCCTGTGATAGCCTTCCCAGAATCCCTTCTCCCATCCCTCATTTTGAACCATCCCAGGCAGCTGCAACCTCTTCCCACATACATTTGACTCTTTTGAGGCTCAGGCAGCTACCAACACTGTATGTTCAGACTGCATTCCCAATGACCCGACTCCTCTCTGTGCCAGCTCTCCTCAACCCTCCCCACTCTCCCCTCCCTCCCCCTCCAACCCGGAAGATCTTAGCCGTGAGGGAGTTGGCCCAGGGTAGAAATCATCCCCTACAGCAGCCTAGTAAGGCTTGAGTGTGTCCAGGCTCGCTGCCACCCTAACTGTTCCTCTCTAGTTTTTGCAGCTCCAACAGGAAGTTCTTCCTCAACATCAAATATAACTGAAAAGAAGCCATAGGACGTTCCCGGAATACAAATGTATCATGGTATGTGGATGAAAAGGAACCAGAAAACTACAACCAACCATCTCAGGTCACACAGTGAGCCAGGGCATGTTTAGAGCTAGAGACGCTCTTCTGTCCTCCAGTCAATGCGCCACGAGGCTCCCCTTAGGTCTAGTTGAGCTCCCCGTAATGCCCACTTCTGGTCTCACGTTCTGTCCTCTGTGGCCACAGGGTATTTGCAGAGCTGTTTTTTTTTTCACAGCTGTTCTCATGGGTTTCTAGAATCTTCCTTTCCCTTCCTCTGGCAGAGTACTTCGCTAGCAGTACAATAGTACAACAGTCCCTCGCAGGTTTCCTGCGTGCTTTCCTCCAACCTAGATACTCTTTCTGCTGGTTCATATACAGCTTTTCTTTCTAATGCATCTTCTGGTACTTTCTTCCCAGAAACCATATCTGATAATCCATCTTCTCCAACTTCCACTTCATTCTTTAGTAAAATTGACTAGAATTCTTTCAGCCATTGCCATGATCTTGGCCAGGTTACTTTGGCTCTTTGTTTTTCCTGAGTAGACTGAGCTTTGTAGAGTTAAGGTCTCATGTTTTACTGCTCATATGTAAAGAAACCATGTTGGTAAAAACAAATACCACACACACCAAAAAAAACCATGTTTGTGTTTTTCTTCCGTAACTGTTTTCTGACATCCCAGTTGTATCTAACTTCACATGAGAACCGGGAAGCCCGGAGAGATTGGGTGATTTCCAAGTTCTTTCATCTGAGTACTATCACAGCCAGTAAGAAACCCAGGTCTTTGAATTCCCATTCCATGTGTTTTTATCCAAGACATCTTTTGCCCGGTGTAGAACTTGAATACACCAGTTGTTTCTGTAAATTATTTAGTAGTTCAGGTGACTGTATCCTATAAGCAATGTGATTACCCAGTGTCTCCTTTAATAACATCGACAAATGTATACGTCATGTTTATTTAAGCCCAATTTTTGCCTTTTAAAAATCTATACACAGAGGATCACTTAATATATTTTTAGTATAGTAGTGATTTACGTCACAAGCCTCGTTAGGGATAAGTGTGCGACTCTAGGGGAAAAGGCTACAGTTCTTAAATTCCACATTCACTGCTGGCAACTTCAAAGAAATTCTGCAGATGGAGCAATGCTGTTATATTGCAATTTAAGCTTTTTCCAGTCGTTTCACATGCTACCACACTTGAATTTTCAGTGCCCCAAATAGGAAATGAATTGAATAGGCATTAACAGAGTAATCACCGGCATCTATGAAAATTGCAAACTAGCTGAAATTTCTCTCACGGATGGTAATAGCCAAAAGAAACCAATCTTAATTTCTTCTCTTCAGCCTCTGAAATACATCATCTGAAAAAGCTCCCCTATTGGAAAGTAAATCAAGGAGAGAAATCATATTAGAGACTAAGGAACATGTATAGTGCTATTTTCATCACTTAGGAACCTCGGGCTGACCAGAATTTCTTTTAAACAAATTTTTTAAAATGTGAATTAAGTGACATATGTTCTTAGAAGCCTAAAGTCATCAAACCATAGTGGTAACTATTTTCAGGTTTATGAATTTTGAAACAGAAAAAGTCTTTTATGTCTTTAGCTATCTTTAACTTCAATTACAGATTCTAGTAGAGTCATTAAGCCCAGGAACTGACCCAGATTGGGAAAAAGAGGACATCAATTCTAAAGGCATGAACATTCAGGATAATGACTGTGCTCTCTGCTCCAATTGGAGCATGGTGTTCCCCTCACAGGGGTGAACAAAGGACCTTCCGCAGGGGCCGAGCACACACTGCAGGCTGCGCAGACCAGGCACGAGCTGCCCAGAGAGACAGGCACAGCCTTCAGTGACTTCCGCAGGAAAACGTTGTCATGGGAGGGTTTCTTGTGTAAGTGAACAGGCTGATGCTTTACTAATGTGGGATGATCTGGGAGTCAAAGACAAGCCAGCTTCAGCCTGGTACTTTCCTGCACAACTACAGAGTGTCTCGTATGACACAGGGGACTCTTCCTGCGTGCTCCTTTTGGAATATGTGTGCCCTGTGTCTTCTATCAAGTGAGGCAAACTGAGCTCCTGTGGGGGAACTCTCCTTATCATAGAGGTGCTGGAAAATGGAAAATCAAATCACGTAGCAACTGTAAATTCATAGCCAAACTTTAAGAAAGAAAAATTCCACAATTGGTGGGGGAAAAAAACAAAAACAAAAACAGAAAAAACTAGGAAGTGAGACTGAAATCTGAAAATTGTTCAGGGGAATTGGAACCTCTTAGAGACCTTAACAAAAGGGACTAGGGATTGATTGATACCACATGGAGAGAAATCTACCCAGCAGCCCCAAGGATGGGAGCAGCTGGAACCCAGCAGCTTGAAGTGATTCCGTATCCACTAGTGGTGCCATTTCTAAGACAATCACTACCAACCTAACCCAAGAAAGCTGCCAGGAAGCCTCCTATTCCTTCCAGGCTAGTGGCTGTTAGACATACACCTGCAAGAAATCAGAAGGCAGCCCTGTGAGGCCAAGCCGTTTGCCCTGCTCCCTACCACAAACCAGATAATACAAATTGTGAGCTTTTTGGCCATATCAGGCCCTAAGCATCTTCCTCTTGATTTCTTTTTGCCAACACTCCCAGATGTAAAAACCATTCTGTTTGTGTCGATCATGAGCTACAGAAAAACAGGCCTCAGGCATTAGTTGGAGTTCTGTTTTGAGGAAGTGCCTCCCCTTCTGCATATGTGTGCATGCTTGTGTGTGCTTGTGTGTGTGCTTCTGCTTGTGTGCATGTGAGTGTGTATTTATGTCATTATGGACTCATGGCTTACCTTTTTTTTTTTTTTTTTGGTGCTGGGGATCGAACTCAGGGCGTTGCGCTTGCAAGGCAAGCACTCTAACCACCGAGCTAAATCCCCAGCCCCATGGCTTTCCTTTTTTATTCAATGGATCAAGAAGATAATGATGATGATGTTGATTCTGAGGCACTGGGGATTGGACCCAGGGCCTTTGCGCTGAGCTGCATCCCCCGTCCTTTTTTATTAACTTTTATCTGGAGACAGAGCCTTGCTAAGTTCCCCAGGGTGGGCTTGAACTTACAATTGTCCTGCCTCAACCTCCCAGAGTGCTGGGATTACAGGCAAGCACCACACCTTCTATTTAATGGTTTGTAGTGTGATACTACCATTGCTAGTCCTGCTGTCTGTTGTTTGGATTCCCCTTCACACTGGCTTGCAGTTTCCATCAGTGTTGGAGCTCACTCAGGTGATGTGTCCGCTTGGTGATGGCTGCTGCCTGTGCTGGCCGCCTCTGTGTCACTCTCCGTCCCTCCCACCTCCACTCTGCTGCCCTGCCCTCTCCGGCACGCACCACCCTGTTCCCCATGGAGCTCCCCCACACTGGCACGTTGAGCTTGGGAGAAGGAGGAGGGTCAAGGAAAGCCAGCGGTCACAGGAACCTTCCGTGCCCTCCCTTCCTGAAGTCCTTTGCTTCAGCATTTTCAGGCACTGGTCACCTGCCCTGATCCCACTTGCGAGTGCCGTTTGCTCTCCTGTGTCCTCTGCGGCTGGCTGCTTCCCCGTGGCCAGGGCCACCACGCTCTGTCCTGAGCCAGAGTTGCTCCTTAGCAGTCTCTCAAAGGCCAGTTTTATTTTCCGCCAACTCCGTTCTCTACCAGAGTGAGCTTTATAAGGTCGTATCTCCTGTTTTCTGCTTATAATTTCAACCAACTTTCCTGTTTTATTCTCAGTAGGATCAAGTACTTCATCCAAAGCAAAGTAGAAGTTGAGTACTGCTGAGTGCTTTTAGTTTGGGGATGATATTTAATATTTAAAACATTAGTACAGTTTGCTTAGCAAATAAGTTATGCCAGTTTATTTTCTTATAATGCATGATTGCAAACCTTGAAATAAAAAGAAATCAGAAGGAGACCAAGAATAGCAAAAACAATTCTGGGCAACAGGAATAAGGCAGGGGGCATCACAGTCCCCGACTTGAAATTGTATTATAAAGCTTCTGTGATAAAAACAGCATGGTACTGGCAGGAAGACAGACCCGAGGACCAATGGAACAGGCTAGAAGATGCAGAAATAACTCCAAACACACTCAAATATCTCATCTTTGAC
>PVJO010028828.1:0-17634 GCA_004026905.1 Hystrix cristata
CTGATGTTCAGACGCTCTTTCTTGCTGGTCTACTGGCTGCAGAAGAGCTGTCGTTTTGGGGCACAGGAAACTGACCTTGATGAAGTCATACTAAGGACATATAATTATCCAAAGTCGGAGGCTGTGCCAGGGCATTGCGCATCAGAAGAAGGCATCTTCCGGGTTGTCAGAAAGATATTCCTTAGTGGTGGGTGCAAACATCTCATGCAGCCATTCCATGAACCATTAGCTTGGACTCAAGATTTCCCATTGGCTCTCCACATGACAAGCAGTCTGGCCTTATTCATATTATGTTCCCTGAATGCACAAGGGGTCTGGGAATGGCACACCAGTGGCGGCTTAATCTTCAGATTGGCATTTGTGCGCACACGTCGAAAAAAATTCAATCTGTCTTGCATAGGCTGGCACTTTTTCAGAAGAGCACTACTTCACCACAGCTGAGCACTCACTGAGGGACCTATTCTGCCTTCATGAATTGGAAAAATTCTTTCTCGTAGGCTTCTGCAACAGCCTTGTCAGAACCGGAAGCCTCCGCGTGTCTTAGCACACTGCGGATGCTCCATCGCCTGTGAAATTTATCTAACCACCCTCGACTGGCTTTACATTCATCGTGAAATGCACATGTAGAGGAGTTTTCTTGCAGATAATCACCGTGCACGTTCCTGGCTTTTTCACAAATCATAGCTTCACTACAGCTCTCACCTGTCAGCTGTTTCTATTCATCTTCACTAACAAAAGTTTTTCCGCCTCTCCCAGCACTTGTGTCCCGCGCTTGGTTAATTACTCCTTTTGCTACAGCAGCTCCTTCGATAGCATCTTGATTCTCCAAAATACTCAAGACTGATGACTTCGGCAGCTTGTACCCCAAGGACAGATCAGTCACAGGAATACCATGCTCATGTTTTTCTATAATTTTCTTCTTGAACTTAATGGTTATTTTCCTCAAAACCTTCCTCTGATCGTTTTTGCTCTGAATTTTCTTGTTACCTTCATTTCTGCTCTGCACTTTATTTTTTCCCACCATGCTTCCTTTCCACTTTCTCCGGTGCCATGCTGGATTGAATAATATTGTACAGTCCTGTATGTGCTAAAAAGCACAGAAGCTGTCTCACAACAAGTGTACACAGGTCTTTGTGCAAGCGCAGTCTCCACTGGAGGAAGCCACGACCACATGTCAGAGTACAGAAGATGGCAGAATCGTGTTTGTGTGGGAAGATCGCAGAGGTCTTGTTCATTATTCACTATGGAGTTTGCAAACAAGCAAAATTTTACCAAACACTTCTGTTCATTGACTGAGTTTTTCATGAACAGAAGTATTCATGAACTGAAGTATTACTGCATTTTCTGTTTTGCAAAATGATTGACGATTTATATTTTAAATTATTCAAGTTACATAAATATTTTATTGTGTTCCATCTTCTTTATTTTTCTGCAGAAAACATCTTGTGATTTATAGCTGTAAATATCATTTTATCAATATTTTCATGCTTAAGAGTCACAGAAATGAAATGATTTGTTTTCTACATGACTTGAACACTAATTACATAGTGAATACTTTGGGAAATATGATGGTTAAGAAATATTTAATCGATTACTGAGTGTTCTATTATCTTATATGTGCTCACAGAATGTACATGAGAAAAAGGCTATTAGCAACTAGTAAAACAAAATACTGAGGTTTTTTTTTTTTTTTTTTTAACAAATTGACTTATATTCCATATTGATGTAAAAAACCCTTAGGGATTGGGGACTTAGCTCAGTGGTAGAACACTTGCTAGCAAGTGCAAGGCCCTGAATTCAATTCCTGCCACCCACTAAAAGAAAAATCTTTATTGAAAACTATATAAAATACACAAAATTATTTTTAAAATTAGGTATTTGTGTTATAAAAATTAGGTATTTGTGTTACAAGAGCTTGCATGACTGGGGCAAGGCTCCTCAAAAGATTGCACATGCTCTGAATCATGTTTAATGCAGGACACAGAAATTTACAAGATTAGCTGAAAATATTCACCCACATAGTCAAATGTAGAGGAGTGCAAGAGATATGTCTGTGCCCTAGAGATCTGAAGAATCCAGCTGAAGATCTGGAGCCCACAACAAAGTCCATTATGACTCCATATCAGGAGGCCAAGTAATCTGAAATGGAAGGCTGAAGGGTCTGTCCTGGAAAGCCCAAGGGCTGGTGCTGGAGGCTGGAGAGTCTGCTCAGGGAGGCCGAAGAGCAGGTGCTGGGAGCTGAAGAATCTGCACCGAGAGTCAGAGAGATGGCAAAGACCGGAGCTCCTCCGAACAGTACAGCAGCCATCCTTGGCAACAGCAAGAAAATCAGTCAGAACATGCTGCAAAAATCCTTCTCTCCTGTTCTGCTTTGATACTATTCTGACAAACATGCTGACACAAATCAGCTGGGTATGCCCACTCAGGTTTACAACTTATTAATTGACCACCACAATTTACAATGTTTACAAGGAAAAAAAAAGCTTAAAAAACCTATTTTCTCTGTAAAACTAATGTGAAATATTTTTAGTTGCTCAATAAACATTTGTAATATACCTATAAGGACACGCCTTTTGCAGAGGTGTGTCCTTATAGGTATATTATAAATGAAATGGACATTGTCAAAAATCATAAGGACTTATTTTCTTTTTTGTGTGTGTTTTTCCCCTTAAGGATTTCACAGTGTCAAAGATACTGTCTTCCTCTTCCTCACAAAAAACAAAACAAAACAAAAAACAAAAACTTTTGCTTACATGTTGTGGTACATGACTTCAAATGTGCGATTTACTGAAATGTTAAACATTATAAAATTTAAAAGCTGTATGAACACCATCGCTACTACTGCCATGACTTTTCATCAAACATGAGATTTTAATCTGCCTTATTTATAAGTAATATAACTGAATTCTATTAAACTACTGATTATTAAAACATTTTGAGATTTATTGGCTTTCATTGCTGCCCTAAATCTATAATATAAATTTCATGGCTCAAAGTACAGATTTATTGTCTTACTATAGTTCTAGAGGTTTAACATGGGTCACACTGGACTAAAATCAAAGTGTTGTCACTGCTGCATTTCTTCCTAGGATTTCGGGGAAGAATTTAATCTCTTGCCTTTTCTACTTCCTAGGGGCTCCCCACTTTGCTCTGCTCATCTTTCGCTTCATCCATCTTCAAAGCCAGTCATTTCAACGTGCCCAGTGCTCTGTCTTGGTCCTGCAGCCTTCTGGCTGTGTCTTCCCGTGGGCATTTCTTAAGGTGCATACTCAGGAAAAGTGATGCCTTTCTCTTCTTCTCCTCATATGGTTACTAATTTTATGGTAGGAGGACTTTTCCCTATGACCTCATTTAACCTTAATTACCCCTGAAAAGTCCTGTCCCCATAACTAGAATCACATCAAAGTTAAAGACTGCATAGACTTTGAGTCAGCTCATTTCAAACAGTAGCTGTGGTTTAGATCTAAAACAGCCCCCTCAAATCTCATGTATTCAGAACAGGGACTTTTAGAAGATGATTGGATTGCTGAGTCCTATAATTCAGACCATTAGTCCACTGCTGAGTTCATAGCAAAGTGTGCTGTAAGGAAGAAGAGCCTGGTTCAGGGCAGGTCACTGGGATCTGACCTTGAAGGGTATATTCCTGTCTCTAACCCCTCTCTTCTCTCCATGCTTCCTCGTGGTCATAGGTTGAGCTGCTTTCCTCTGCCATGCCTTTCCATCATGTTGATTTTACTTTGGAGCCTGCCAACCATGAACTGAACCCTCTAGAGACTGAATAAAATAAACCTCTCTTCCTTTAATTCGTGAGTGTCTGGTATTGTGTCCCAGCAACAGGAAAGCAAACTAATGCAACAGCGTATCTTTAACTCTATCTGCTGCTTTAATTTCCTTTTCTCATGTGATCTAACATAATGTCAAGTTCTGGAGATTATGATTTAGGCATATTTGCAATGGCCATCATTTTGCCTATTACATGATGAAATATTTAGTCTGAGTAAATTTTCAAATTTCTCTACCACTTTTCCAATTATAGTATAACCAAGAGCGTTTTTTCAAAAAAAAAAAAAAATCCCTCATATCAATCTATCTATGGCCAACTACTCTAAGAGTTAAGGAACAGTGATACTTTGAAATATAAAATAATTTAGTAAAGTGAGATACAAAGACTGATTTTCAAATGACTTGAACTGGACCTAAATAAAATAATAAAATCAAAATCTCTTTTTTTTTAATTTACAAATAAAACCATATACATTTATCTTGTACAACAGTATGTTTCAAAGTATAAACATGTTGTAGAATCACTAAGTCTAGCTATTACCCACACATATTACTTCATAGTGTTTTTCTTTGGTGAGAACATTTATCATTCATGCGGAATTATTCTAGAATCCAAAATTTTGTCATATAGTTAGCATGCTGTACAATAGATCTCTTGGAATTTTTCCTGCTATTGAAATGTAATGTTTTAGTCTTTGATCGACATCAACAGCTCACTCTTCCCCATACACACACATTCACCAGCTTCAGGTCATCACCATTCAACTTTGTACTTTTATGTGATTAATAATTTTAGATGCCATATATGAGTGACGTCACACACTATTTGTCTTTCTGTGCTTCAGTTATTTAATTAACATCATGTCTCCCACGTTCATAACCGTAATGATATATCATCACATTCCTGTTTGAATAGCTACCATAAAACTGACAAATATAGCAAGTATCAGTGAAGATATGGAGAAAAGAAAATCTTTTCACAATAAGGATCAGAACATAAATTTGTACAACCATTTTGGAAAGCAATATGGAGGTTAATCAAAATTTAGAACTAATGTATGATCCAGCTATCATACTAATGGATATATATATATCCAAAGGAAATCAAATCTTTATATGGAAGAGCTACCTGAACTCCCATGTTTATTGCAGTACTATTTAAAAAACTAAGATACAAAATCAGTCTAAGAATCCACCAATGAATAGATGAATAAAGAAAATTTTAAAAATTAACAGTAGCATTCCATTTATCAAATTTTAACTCAAAACTGATACAATTTATATCAGACCCACATGATTAAATAATATACATTTTGTAAATATGTGTGCATAAAATCACACTACCATGTCTTGCATTTTTTCTACATTCTTCAAAATGATTAATCCTATCACTGATTGCCATTTATGACCACTAGTGCTTTTTGAATTTTACTTAGCATCATTTTATTATAGTAAGTATCCAATTGTATAGAGTATGTGCATTAAACCCATTTACTACTGAGTTCTAGGAAAAAAAGTTTCGCCATTATAATAAAGTTTTATGTAAATAGTGATATTCACCATCTCACAAAACTTATACTCTGGTTACATAATTAACTAATCCATATCTCTGCAAAATTATTGAAGAACCAGGTTCCGTTCTATTTGCACAATCTGAGCACGTTGGTCGAAACCTTGATCCCAGTACAGAATGCCTACAGTAATTTTCGCCTCAGCTCTCTATGCACTGATATCTAGAGTCTATGTTTTAGATATTTTAGCCTATATTAGTGTGATGGCTGATTGATTGTGTCAACTTGTAAGAGAAGCTTAACTAAATTGGTTTATCAATTCTACACCCCAGGGTGTAGAAGATCCACCCTAGGCCGGCCCATTCTCTAGATGGTACAAAGGGGAAATGAAGAGGAATCTAGCCTGACCAGTTTCTTTGGGATCGGTTTTGCTTCTTTTGGAGGAGCTCCAGACCTTCACCTGGATACTTCGGACCTCTAGACCTTCGCCTGGACCCTCCAGACCTTCGCCTGAATCCTTCGGACCTCCAGACCTTTGGCTGGGCCCTCCAGATCTCCAGCTTGCAGACGGGCCGTCTGCACGCTTCCATGCCTGACTTGTAAGAAGCCCGAGGAAGCCAAATTGTAAGCTCTTAAATATTCATATATCTACCACTGTATCTGTTTCTCTAGAGAATACTGACTAATACAATTAGGTTAGTCTATTTAGTATTTATCTTATGTAACTAAGTTTGGGGTTAATCCTCCCCGAAATATAAGAGAATATGGAACATATTCACAAGAATACAGTTGTGATTGTGTCACTAAGGAAGAAAAAAAGGCACATGTTTGTTGAGATAGCCAGCAGTGTAGCATAACTATGGGACAGGTGAAAACAACATGAAGAGTTTTTGGTACTGTCTTCTTTTTTCTTGGTTCTGGGCATTGAACTCAGTGCCTCTCACAAGTTAAGCAAGTGTTCCTTCACTGAGCTACATCATCAACCTGCAAGGTATATTTAGTATTACTAGCATATTTTAATTTTGACAGTTATTTGATATTTGTATATTTTGAGATATTACTTTAAAACTATTCTAATTTTTATTGAATGTGATTATTTACTGGGATTATATGACTTGCACAGCACAATGATTTTCTTAAGAAAAAGCTTATTCTGCAAAGTAGCAGAATCAGAATGAGAGCATATTGACTTTTACATTTGTAACATTAGGTCTAGACCCTTCAAAACAAATGGACTATTGACTAAGCATCCCAGTTATCTGGATCCTGTTTAAACTAAGGTGGTAACTTCATATAATTGTGTATATATTTGATATATCGAAACATTACAGCACATACATAAATATATACATGTATATATGTGCTTATTCTTTACTATGTAAACGCTGCATAATCATCAGGAAAATAAAAACAAAAACCAGTTCCAAATGCTCTCAATCACTTTTTAAGTAAAATATTTCAAGTATATAAATTATGGAAAGTCAGAGGTAATGTAACTTTCAATACTAGCTCTCATATGGACTTTCAAGCTAGGCATAGTCTGTAGAATATTTTTGAAAATGTATAGATTAGACTGGCTCCAAAAATGAAGAGGACAGATTGGCGTTAGTTTCCAGAATTTACACCCATGAGAGAGTCCTCGCCATTGACCAGATACATGACAGAATCAAAAACCAAACCAATTGGTTCAGTCAGTCCTACAAACAAAATCAGAAATATATTTTTTAAAATTTTATTTTAATGGTAAATCAGAAATATATTTTTAATTGTAAGAAATGAGTTACAATTGATTAAAGCCATCAGTTAATTAAATTAGCATGTTAATTTAACAGAAACAATGTGAACATGAATAAAACAGTGAATAAGTCTAAGTGTCATACATACCATGACCTATTCTGTGAACACGTAAAACAGTTGCAGAGTCTGAGGTTTTATGTAACTTATCCAAAGTTACACACATGAGTCTCGGAGTGCATGTGTGATCTCACAGAATTTGAATCTGGAGCCCAAAGACCAGAACGTCACCTTTTCACCTGGGTTTTCAGCTTCTACTTGGAACAGTTTTGCAATAATTTCTAGCATTTTTGATTTTCTAATACCATATGTAAGCATAATTACAGGCTACTATCTTTCTTGTTAGAAAAAGCTGCCAATCTGTGGCTCCTAAGATGTGGAAATCATGGGAAAGTTTAGAGTAAGTTCACCTGAAAGGAACTACAAGAATAAATTCGATGTCATTTGAATTTCGAAACTACTGTTAGATATTATCTGATTTATTATTTTCAATTAAACTCACTAAAAGTCCAGAATATTAGACTTTATCCTAAACCTACAAAATTTACACTAGATTTGCATTGAATGTTTTTTCTCCAGAGATTATTTGACACATTCATATGTACACAAAATTTAAAACTTATTTCTGTATTTGCTTTTCTAATTTTCTACCACAGGTCGTATGAACAAAATTAACAAAAGATAGTATCAGCTAGTCTTTGTCCAAGAGTCATATGATTAAGAACAGAACCACCTCAATCAGTTCAAGGAGAAGAAAGGTCCCAGGCGCCATTCCTACCTGAAGCTAATACTGATACAACTTCCCCCCTCCATGCCACTATTCCCACACTCCGTGCCCTGTAGCACATCCACACGTCCAGATACCAGTCAGATCCTGACAAGGAAAGAAATGAGCGAGCCAGTAACATGAGATCCATGGGAAGGTGCTGTGTATTTTATTAGATGTACTTCCATGTATGGAGAGAAGGATGAAAAAATTTGAAAAAAATAGGGAGAACCTTCTGAAGGAGATAGATTCTTATGAAATTCTGAAGACAGTAGAATTTTAAGTCACTGTGTCTATTATTCTAAATAATATGGTACAGCTTTACACCTGTAGCTAATACGTATTTAGACAATAAAAACATATCACTTATTTATTTTTAACATCACTTATTAAGGATGTTTTATGAAAACCATACATGATTAAAAGAGTTCTTTAGGTGACGTGATATTAAATATACAATAAGGCCACTAAGAAATCGTACACCAAAATTTTTGTAGGGTAATATATGTCGAACAAATGAAAGCAGTATTTCATGAGTATCTGTAGGATGTAAGTTCTGAGGGGCAAGACAGAACCATGTTTACCACTGTGAGATATAAATTAAATAAAGTGTATATTTGAAATATTTGCTGGAGTTATATTCAAGGTATAAATTCCACACAACGAAATCTCCCAGTTTTTCTTGTTGTTTGATAATTAAATCATCCTTATACTATGCAAGGCCACCTGTAGAAGAGCATCATGAAAAAAATAAGTGCTATATGGCAATTCTTTTAAGATGTAATATGTTATGACAAAATCATAACATAACCAGATCTTGTGACATTATCAGACGTTGATATTAACAAGAGGAAGACGCTGGGTAATGATATAAATGTGTTCACATCAACTCCTGGTTTGTCTTTGCAGTGTAATGTGATTTTGTCATGAGAGTCTTAGTTTTTTCCTGCATTAGACTACATGACTTCTAAGTTCACATTTACTGTCATTCTGTGATTCAGTTACACTAGAAACTACAGCAAGTCCTTAGGATGTATTTATCATTCCATCACTAGATGGCAGTAAGTGTGCTGCTCTGCGGTTCTGCATGCTAGAGGACAGCGTGAAACGTACGCTAGGCTATCACCGTTTGACAGCTTCTTTTCAGAGGCTGGTTAGCCTGCGCATCCATCGTATCCTAAGAAATCACTCCTGAGTACGAGAAAAATAAAATGTCATAGCTCTGTAACACTGTAAGGAATACCTTCCAAATGTAATTTAAAACGTTTTATCTGAGGTAAACAGTTGGTACCTTCCCCTTAAAAGAGGAAAGAATAAATAATAAGGTAGACCTAGACTTGCACAAAGAGAGGAAAAATGCACATAACTTGTTTACATGCACTAAAGGTTTCTGATTTAAACCCAGTAATTTTTTTTTTAAATATGTGGCAAGAGCTACTAAGAATGTTATATCCATTTACCAAGTAAGATTGAATGAACCCGATGAAAGTAATGGGACAAGAAACCCCATTCCATTACTTTTAATGTGATCGTGTCTGTGTATCCCATTCTTCTGAAATGGGGCAGGCTTCCCAGCATATTATCGCATAATGAATGAGAAAGGGAAATGAGAATTCTGCTACATGAATACGTAATCCTATTTCTTGTAAATTCTCCTTGTCAGCAGCCACTTGTCTTTTAAACTAGAGCAATATAGTCACGAAAAAGTTGTCCTTCTGTCCATTTAAAATGTATGTGTTAGAGATGTGTTACTTGGGATACTTTAGTTAACATTATCTGCATTTGTGCACAGTGGAATACAATATGTATTTATAAATAGTGTACGCGTACACAAATCTTTTGTAGTCCAGGGTCAATACATGTAACATGTTAGTTGAGCATTATTACAGATATTTGTTTTTAGACAGTAAACTGCATTTTTTAATAAGAATTTTGTGTTTGTCTGCATTTTACCACAAGACAAAAGTTTTGTAAGAAAGAGTTCATGGTGACATAGGAGCTATTACAGTTATTTGACTTAAAAACGTAGATGACCAGTGCTGTAATGCAGAAGTAAAAGACTGTTTTATGCATTTATTGTGTGTTGCCACCAAAGAATTTGAAGATAACTGTAAAATACTGGTCTAGGACTCGAGTCATATCCCACAAAGAGGCAGAACTGATTCTCTGGAGAAAAAAAACTCATGTTTATGGGTGATCAGAAAGAAACTAGGCAGGAATTTAGCCCACTGATAAAGAGTGGTCAGTCTGACTCTATCCATTCTCCACGTTTGTCCCAAACTACTTATTGATTCTTTAATGTAAGCAAGAGTTACCTATATTAGCTTGTTTAATCATCATAATATTCATATCCCTTTTGAGTGATTATTTTTATCATATCCATTTGATAAAGATAATCCTGAGGTGTGTAACATTTAAGTGATTTAAACGCAAATTTTCTAAAGTTAATTTGGCAACTGGGCCAGTTACATCAGTTTCAAATAGTCACCAATCAACACAGTGATTCCAAGGAAATATTTATGTACCTAGATTATGGGAATATAGAGTAAGAAAAATCATTCTGGAAAAGTAATTTTGGGCCTAGGACTTGAAAGTTAAGTCCAGGTAAGAAAACCGAAAATGACAGGTGCAAGAGATGTGAGGGAAGAACCAAAAAAAAAGTGTTCAAAACAAACAAGCAAATCTAATGGATAAGGTCAAAGCAGAAACTAGAAATTGCTAGGAGACTGGGAAATGAAGGGCCCAGATAATAAAATGTCTTTCAAATATATTGTGTTGCAGTCATGGAGAAAATAATGAAAGTTTTTATATAGTGGATACACACAAATAGAAGATTCAGAGGACAGTTTTAGAGAAAAACATCATTATGAATAGTACAAACACTTTGGGGATGTTGTTAAGAATTCAAATAAGATATCATAAATTTACAAACTCAGGGAAGTAGAAATATCACAACAGGTGAAATTTGAAAAAATCTGAGTTAAAAAAAGAAAACGTGGTGAAAAGCTTGATACGAGGTTGTTTGTCATTGTGTGCTTGAGACACATAATAAAAACATTCATTGTGGGAAGTTGATACATATACATAATGCAACTTGAATCTTTTCACTTCTCGTTCGACTTCTCTCCCTCTGGCCTTCCCCTATCCTGAGGTCCCCTTCTTATATGAGTGTTATCAGCAAGCAAGGCAAAGACCAGAGTTTAAAAAGTGATGATAAATTATATTTTCAGGACTTGAATTTGAGTAATATTTCTGAATCCTGAAATCCTGGAGAAAAATTTTACTTTAATATATACATCTAGAAATGAATAA
Organism: Hystrix cristata; assembly: GCA_004026905.1. NCBI lineage: Eukaryota > Metazoa > Chordata > Mammalia > Rodentia > Hystricidae > Hystrix > Hystrix cristata. The sequence goes on from PVJO010028828.1 coordinate 11,167, forward strand.
TCCTCAAATTGTAGCTCAAAATGATGAGTTGTTTTAATTTACAGCACTCAAGAATCTTCTAAGGAAACTTTTTAAACTGCAGAAAGGAAATATTTTCAAGGTTAGTCTCAGAAGAGAAGCAGAGAGCAACAGCTTTCACTGGATTCAGAAAATATGAATAAGGGAAAATAAGTGCATATTATGAAAGTTCAAGTTTATTTTCCTACTGAGGGAAATAAATATTTCATATTGAATTTAAGGTATATTCAGCAATCTTGATATTCTCGTAAGACTACTGGAGAAAACCTAAGTTAAAAGTTTTCCATTAATTTGCTACATGTACCAATTCAGAATATTATTTCTGAAAAAGATGTCCCTTGTTAACAACAAATTGTTGTGTGCCCACATTGAATTGCATTGTCAGCATTTATTGGATCTAGTTGCCCTGAAATGTCTTCTGTAAAACAAATATTCCCTCCCTGATTTTGCTAGAGTCAATGTATAACTTGTTATTTATTTAATACTGCCTGAAAATCTAATAATCTCTTCTCACAACAGCATTTAACCTTTTTATTTCTTCTGGTGGGGAAATAAGTTGTCAATTAGTCTGCTTGACTGCTTATAAGTACTACTGTAACTTTTAAATGTTTTTTCTAAGAACAGTGCTTCTTACGTAGTAGATATTAAACATTTGTAGATTGTTTTAGTGTACCGTATCATCATGTTATTTGTTTTACATCAAGCTAAATTGAATAATATATAAATAAAATTTGAATAAAAGACCATTATTATTAGTCACTAATATGCAAATCAATAATGACTCAATTATTGAATATAAATTGTCAAATAAAATATTCTTGTTTAATCTTTACAACAATCCTATGAAGGAAAAAATTATAATTTTTATTTTGTCAATTTAGAGACCTAGATTTAGAGGTATTAAATTACATGACCAAGTTTACAAGGTAGTAATATAGAATAGCTGGAATTTCCTAAAGTGAAATTCGCATCTCCTGAGTCAGTATTACCTCAGGTGTCGTACTTAGGATATTCTGCTGCATCACGATTCTTAAAGTACTTATCATAATAAACACATAAACATTTACATATTTGACAAGCTTTCACATTTTTATTATGCACACTGATATTAAACAAAGAGATCTGTAAATGATGAGCAATCCTATCTAAAGTATAGCTAACATTTGAGGAATGCTTGAATTTCACTCACTTTATGATTGTTACTGAGTGCTTAGTTTATGGTTTAATGACTCCTTGATTTAGCAAAATTTGATAGTGATCTCTATGTACAGGATAGATTACGATGTAGTCAATGTTATTTTCTGGTCATTTGGAGTGAATATCTCACTTAAATTTGTGGAACACTGTACGGAAGCATCAATATATGAGTATTATACAATGGTTTCATCTGTTGCTGGTGAAATTGTTTTCTTGGAGAAGTAATAATAACACTAACATATTCATTCTTTATATAAACAATTTTGAAATAAAAATCTATAACTTAATATTACATTAATGTCTCTCTTGACAAGTTAGAATTTTTATAAATTTTAAAAACTCTTTATAGGGGAGGGGAAAATATAGTGACAGAGCTTTTATATTTAACTACAATGTAGGTCTCTAACATGAATGCCATGTCATACTTGCACAGAGCCGAGAGTTAATGCTACCAATTGTAAAACGCTTAGGACCATCAGTTCCTCCAGAGACCTAATTTACTCAAGCTGTTTTCTGTTGACCAGGCTGTCTAACACCACTGGTGTTCTACTTCTAATGCAGATTTGATTTCACTGCGAAAATACTAATTGAAAATCAAAGTAAGCTTCTTATTTCATGTCATTAAGTAGAATTGAGAATCTTGGAAAATTCTATGTTTTATATCTAACAGGAAGATATATTTATTATCATCAGTGAGCACTTCATTTGTTGGAACTAACAAAGGCAAACAAATACAGATTACCCAAGAGACTGCATCCCTTGTTTGCCTAATTAGTGATTACCTATTTTGACTGTATTAGTATATGTTCCTAGATAGGAAGAAAACCCATCGCCTCTTGATGCTATGTTTTATTAGAATTGTATGTTCAAAGGTATGATGTGTTTAAAGATATGTAAGGGTGAACATCACAACTTCGAATAAAGAATCTCCTGCTGACATTATGCAATTCCACAAATACTAGGAGCGTTCTATAATAGATTTTTATGAAATCATTTGTGAAGTTACAACCTCACAGTGTTCAGAGTTTCTAGTTCTCTAGGGACCTTCATGACCTACCTTCTCTTCTATGTGCTATTTTTATTTGAAGTTCAAGATGAAAGACTTCTTTAATGTTGCTATCAATCATATTTGAAGACCTTTAGATAATGCTATCCAGTTAAACCAACCTTAAATCAGAAGGCAATTTTAAAAGTCTTAATATATTCTCTAAACCTAGTTGTGATTCCTGGTTTTCTTTGTTGAATTAAGATAATTTTAGGAAGCATTTCAAAAGTATCATCATTTTTTCCCATGACATATGTAATATATTACAGTTTTTCGAATGCATTGAGAAAAGTAAGTAGAAATGAATGAAAATGATGTCTTAATATGCATAGCATTTCTCCTTAAGAAAAGTAATTAAATATCTTGATCTACCCATATATATATATTAGTAATAGATGAAGCTATCACAGAACATCCATTCCAAAATTAATCCCTGCATGCATTTGTTCATGTAATGAATCAGATCACAAAATGTGTAACATTTTCCACAGCAAAATCTCAATTTATCATTGAGAAATGAGATGTGTCAATATTTTGAATACTTGAATTTTTCTAAAAGCCACATCAACTACTCTTACATACATCATTTTATACCTCTTATTACAGGTAACATTATTTTCACCTCATGTTTTAGGAAATTAAAGCATATTTACCTAATTTGAATGCCAAAATAACATGCAAATAAGAGTACGAGCCCCTTTTCTGATTCCAGCTAATCCTATTAAACACAATTATATCTGTTCAGTTACATAAATGAATTATAATTATGTAATTTGTAAAAATGAAGAGAGATTTTAGCAATATGGTCCATGGAAAACAGCCTTGGGATTCATCAAATTCATGTGTTAATATGTAGCAACAACAACAAATATGTGAATGTGAGTATGAAGTGAATTGTTTATTTGACGACATGGCATCTCAACTTCCTCTAACTGTGTGAGTGGCAAACGGTGGAGATGGAGCCACAGGACTCCAAGCTGAACAGACAAATAGGATTCAAGATCTCTACAGAACATGGACATTCCGGGTATAGGAATACCAGAGAACATCTGTGGAAGCAGTAGCTCTGCTTCTGTAACAGTGTTGTTACCTAGAAATCTAAAAAGATAGATTAAGTATGTGTTTGACAGAATTAGAGACTACTCAAAAAAGAAAAAAATAAAGAAAGTTTGTGTGGGCTGTATTTTTCCAGCTCTTATAAACTAACAGCAGAATCTTTACAAGTCAGAAAACCTTAACTCTAAGAATATCACTGATGTCCAGAGACAAATGTTGATGAATTCCAAGGTAATAAGGGCTATTACCCTTGTAAGAAGGGTAATAAGTAACAGTAAGTGAAGAGCACTGGCAAAGATCAGCAAGACAGCTAACCCAGGGCCTGGCTGCATTCTCTAGCTCAGTTTGCCAATCTAATGTTAATGACCTTAAATATTTTACTCCCAAAATGTTTATTTTCTATCATTTGACTAATATCTGTTTTGTAACACAAATTCATAGTCTCTGCTCAAGACGTATTAAATATTTGAAAGCCAGTCAGATAGCAATCAATTTAGTGATTGCACGGCTTATCCCTACTCCCAGGAACGATGTAGAATTGTTCCTTTCCCGCTGAAATTGTTTAATGTGCTTTGCTCAATGAAGTTTAAATTCCCAGAGAGAGCTCGGATTTAGTCTTACAGCTTAAACTAATTTTTCGACAAATGACTGCATTTGTCAAGATGGCAAATAGCAGCCTCCGGTATTAAAACAGAGTGACAGGCGAACTGTGCTGTCCTCCTGATTTCAAACACCACTGAGGAGTGGTCGGCCCTGGTTGCGAGCCCTGACACTCAGAGGGACAACCAGTGACTCCGGACGCTCTGGGCACTCTCTAACGCTGCATCCATGACAGGGACAAGGGCCCGTTTTCCACGCTTGTCTGGATGTTCCATCTCAATGTCTATTTGTGCAAAGATTGATGGCTCCGTAAGTGAGTGGAAAGATCAGGCTGCTTTATAATGCTGTGTCAGTCGAATCTCAAACTCCAGTAACATTTTAATGTGAGATTTTGCCCTTGGATGTGCGGCCCTTTCAAATACGAGAAGCAGAACAAAATGAAAATCAACACGTAGGCTTTTCAGTTCTCAGAGTGTAAAAGGGAAAGTGATGGAGCCCGAAAATGCGCTGATTATCATGGTGCTACTGAGACATTTAAGGGTGACATAACTCTTGAAACATTAGACCGATTGAAAGGATTTGTTCCATTAATTCTTAGACAGTTAACATTTCATATAGAAAAAAGGGTAATTAGCACCAGAATTGTCTTCAATCCCTTGAGAAGTTTTTGGCCTTAATACTGCCTAAAGCTGTGCTACACAAAGGTTACTGTTATTTATTGCTATTCCTTCCATCCTTAATAGGAGTGTATTCAATAAAAATTACCAAGAAGACTTTTCTGCTGCTTTCTTTAACATCCTGAAATCAATGACTTCAAATAAGTCCATCTGTTAAAGGCTAAAATAGTTTTTCACAGATATACTTTTGCCCAAGATATAAATGTCTTTTTTTTTTTTTTTTTTTTTAAGAAAAGAACAGTGGTGAATAATGATTTCATTTTAAGGGAAGAATGCATTAAAGGAATAAAAATGGGGTAATTGTAGTGAGCTCAATCTACTTCTGATGGTAATAATATGTATTGAACATTGAGAATAGAATGGAAATTCTTAATATGCCGTAAGTTATATGACCTAATGTAATAAGAAATTATTGAGTACCACATTCAATTATCATTTGTATACCGACACATAAACCCACAGTTAAATATTATAAATTGAAAGATACCATAGAAAGTAATTATTCCTTTTTCCTTTCCTCACTCATATTGAAATATTTGAAGGAAGAAGCTCAGTTGCCATTACCTACATAACTTTACTATAAATAGTCAAATTAATTATTTTTTGAAATTATAGGAAGTGTCTACCATGTGCTACTGTGAACATAAGATATGGTAAATAAGTAACAGATTTTAAATTCCGTAACTTGTTAATGATGTACATAGACAAAAACAAAAAATTATAATATATAATAAATACATATATTGCATGATATAATTCATGCTTATAACTTTTAGAAAAGAATTATGTCAGATTTCTCTCTGATAAAACAAAGGCATGTGATTTCCATTCTAATATTTAAAAAGGGATTCAGTGAAAAGTAATAATCACATATATCATAAACATTAAATTCGACAAATTTTAACCAACTTTATGTAATTTTCAAGGTTGCAAATTATTGTTTCTTGTCTTATTTTTGTTTGTTTGCTTGCTTTGTTAGTTTTGGATAACACTGGGTGTAATGATAACTGCTGTTTAGGGAAACTAGTTTTAATATCAGTTAAAATTAAATTATAATTACTGAAAGCTTGGGAAGTCTCACTTTTAACACTTCTATTTTCCATTTATTTCTTAAATTTTAAAAAATGCATTATAAGAGATACTATTGTTGTATAAAAGTGGATTTTTATTTGTTTCCAGATTTAATTTTTTTAATTATTTTTATTATTTTTACCAAAAACATGTATTGGTACATTGTATACATAATGATCATAATCAACATGGTTATTTTGTACCTGTACATGATACATCTTGGTTTTCCCCTCTTTTCCCCCCTTCCCCTCCCCTCCCTTCTATTCACCCACCCCTCCCTATTTGCAACAAGTGTAACTACACTTTACCATTTTTTCCCCTTTCATCTTACTTTTCTTTTAACCTTCTTCTTTATCCCCCTTTTCCCTATCTAGTTCTCTCTCTTGAATACTACCTCTCTTTCTTCTTTTTTAAACAAAATATCTATTCTACCCCTTTGTCCTTATTTACACTTATGGTTTCTCATATCAGAGAAACAATTCGATGTGTACTAATAAGTGTCTGATTTATTTCACTTAATAGTATGTTCTCCAGGAACACCCATTTACATCCAAATGACTCTAGTTTATCCTTTTTTATGGTGGTGTAGTACTCCATTGTGTAGAAAAAACCACATCTTTTTTAGCCATTCATCAGTTGTTGGGCATTTAGGTTGTTTCCAAGACTTAGCTATTACAAATTGTGCTGCTATGAACATGGTTGTGCATATATCACTGTGATATGATGATTTTAATTCTTCTGGGAAGATACCCAGCAGAGGAATAGCCGGGTCAAATGAAACCTCTAGTTGTAGTTTTCTGAGGA
>PVJO010028829.1:0-17599 GCA_004026905.1 Hystrix cristata
GATGGATGGATGGGAGGATGGATGGATGGGTAGACGGATGGATGGGTGGACAGACGGATGTAGCATGGGGGAAATATCTACTGCTGATACGAAAAATAATCTAAAGTGAGATACTTCAACGGCACTGAGCTTAACTGATCAAAATTCCCTAATCTTTTTCTCTCTCAGTTTGAAATCTCTAAAATCCACCATCTTCTCAACACACTGCTTTCAGTACACAAACACTGTACTCAGAAGACAAAAAGGATAGACTGGTGAATGAATGTGAAATGTTGCTCATTCTCTCCTCTCCTGGAAGCCTCCTGAAGCGCGGCCAAGCAGCCCAGGAAGACCGCAGCCTCGAGTCTCTGTCCGGGTCCAAACGCGGGCATTCAACTAAGACCAAGCAGAGCTGACTTGTCACAAAGCATCGCCGCTCCTGGGATCCTTCAGCTACTCAGCTAATTTGCATTTTCTCTTCGACATGAACTGATTTTAAGTGGCAGAGAAATCAACTTCTGTTTTCCACTCTAATGGGAGGATAAAAGTTACACAACCACGAATCCACTGATGAGAGGCTTCTGCTCATTCTCTGCTGCCTGCTAGCCATTTGGTAGCATTTTAATTTAACTTTCCACTTGCGTATTCCCCATTAATATTTATGAAATGATTACTAGCTGTGGCTTAGTCTTTAAAAACTGGATTTGAAGCATTCGGCAAAATACATTTGCTACTAGTTGTGAACAAATAATGCTCTAACAAGCTGTTGGGAGGTTTTCGTTTCTTACTGCAGCTTTCTCCCGCTGTAGCTAAGATAATTAAAAAGCAGTGTGGGCCTAATCAGCAGGTAGAAATTCCAGTAATTACACTCAACTTGTGAACAGAGGAATCCTTAGGCCTGGTGCAATACCCGACTTTGAGTGGAATCTCCAGAGTCTTAAATGCCCTTTAGATAAGAGTGAAGCTTTATTGCCAGGACCCATGACATATAATAGTGACTCGGATACATCATAATCTTTATAGCTGAAAAATTGTTCACATGTTTTCTAGTCTGTCATCACAACAAATCTAAGAGATGGATGTTATTATCATTCTTATTTTCTAATTTAGAATTTGTAAAGTTAACTTAAGTAATAGTATTTGTTTAACAAATACCACCTGCATGGCAGTCTTGGGTCAGCCGTAAGCCCGGCTCTTAGGTCTGGAAGGGATGTGGTCCAGCCTGGCTGTGGAGGAGCCCATGACCCACCAGGAAGCTCCAAGAGGAATCACTCATTTAACAGTAAGTCACTGCAAGCCAGCACGATGGCGCATCACAGGTGAGTGGGTGGCTGTGTGGAGGGGTGGAGGGATGGATGGATGGATGGATGGATGGATGGATGGATGGATCAATCGATCGACAGATGGATGAATGGGTGGATGGATTGCTGGACAGGTAGATGAGTGGGTGGATGGGTGAGTGGGTGGCTTTGTGGGTGGGTGGATGGATGAATGAATGGATGGATAGATGGATAGAATGCTGGGTGAGTACATGAGTGCATGGATGGGTAAGTGGATGGATGGATGGATGGATGGATGGATAGAATGGTGGGTGGGTAGATGAGTGGGTGGATGGGTGAGTGGGTGACTGTGTGGGTGGGTGGGTGATGGATGGATGGATGGACAGAGGGACGGATGGATGGATGGATGGATGGATGGATGGAATGCTGGGTGGCTATACTCATGACAGGCTATAGTCCAAGCACTCTGGGAGACTGAGGCAGGAGGATCACAAGTTTGAACTCAGCCTGGACAACAAGTAAGAGCCTCTCTCAAAATAAAATTAACAGGACTGGAGCTGTAGTTCAGGGGTAGAGCACTCTTGGTTTGATCCCCAAAACTATCCAAAAAAAAAGCTAAAAGTTAAAAAAAAGCTAAAAACCAAAAAAAGCTAAAAGCTAAAGAGATATTTACCAAACTGTTACATTATTTGCACACATATCTCTCTTTAGTGTTTATTTATTCGGCCTTATGTTATCTTTAATTGTACTCGTGTCGATCATCAGAATGAGTCCCTCATCTGTAAAATGGAGATAATAACCATGTCTACATCACGTGGTTGATGGAAAGAATAAAAAAACAGGCCGGGGATGAGTGAAGATGGTACAGAGCTTGCTTAGTATGGGTGGAGCCCTGGGTTTCATTCCCAGCACCACACACGCGCACACACACACATACACATACACACACACATGTGCACACGCACAGAGAGAACAAAGGCATTACTATGTGTTCAGTATTTTAGTTTGTACAGTGACCATAATTACTGCTATTGAAGGTGTGAAATCAGTTTTATCCATATCACTATGAGTCACCCTGTCAATGTCATTCACAGTATGAATAACTCCTGAAATAAATTTATTGAAATATCCATTATCTAAACTATCAGAGGACTTAAAAGCTGTTATGGTTTATATCTAGATGTCCTACTAAATAAAGCCTCAAGTGATCATAGATGGGACCCGTAGAAGTCGACTGGATTACACGGGCTCTTAGGTAACTTGCCGTTAGGAAGGGACCACTGTGGCCATGACCCAGAAGGTCACATCACCCTTCTCAGTGACCCGGAAGGGCATATCTTTCTTCCTAGTGACCCGGAAGGGCATATCTCCCTTCCTGGCTCCTGCGGAGATCCCCACTGTTTCCTGGATACCTTGCCTTGAACAGCTTTCCTCTGCTATGCCCGGTGCCATCCACCTCTGCCCCAGATCTCGTAGACTATGGACTCCAACTTCTAAAACGTGACCCAAAATCAATCTCTCCTCCTTTAAGTTCCAGCTATTTGGTATTGTGTCTCAGTGCACTGGTACACACTCGTGTGTGATGCACAGGTCACTGCAGTAGAAAGCTGTCCTGTGAGCATTGTTCCATCTAAACTCAGGCTCTAGTATTTCTTTCCTCTTTTCTTTTTTTTTTTTTTTTGAGACAGGGTTTTGCTAAGTCCCTGAGCTGCCCAGGCTGGACTCAAACGTGCAATCCTCCTGCCTCAGGCTTCCCAAGCACTGGGATTATCGATCAATACCGCTATGCCCATGTAGCCAGAGGCTCAGCTCGGGCCGTTCCAATGTCCAGATGAGTGGTGGCTCTTCTCTTCTGTTCTTCAAAATACATCTCCAGCTCCTCCGTCTTCTCCCTAACGGCCCTGGCAGATCTGAGCCTGAGTTTCAGCCACGGCATCTACAAAATCTGGGGCCCAGGACTGGTCCTTCCATATTTTTGAGCCTTGGATCGTCTATCTGAGAAATGGGAAGATAGTGTATCCATTAAGCTTTGGACACATAGTAAGTGCTCAACAAATACCTATTTCCATCGTCTCCCTTTATCCTTCACCTTCATGACCATGGCGGCCTCAGTCCCTTTGATTCTAGTTCCAAAGTGATGCTTGAAAGTGTAATCCAATCCAATACGCCCTGCTTTCCTGGCTCCCACATAACTAAGGTGTGTGACGGCACAGCACCAGAGATGGCCAAAATGCAGTCGGTGTTTAAACTGAAAAATCTTACAGCAATAAAAGCCACACTGCCGAGCACGGTGGGATAAGTCTGTTCCAAGCCGGAGGGAGCGTTCTGAGGGTTATGAGGGGGAATTAACAGCCGCGTCTTTTACTGCAATAATTTTTACCTAGATATGTACTGTAGTGTTGGATCACACCACGCATCTCTTTCTCTTTTCCACTTTTTATTTTTTAGCAGTACGTGTGTGCAGTACATCATGACCACATTCCTTTGTGGAGCTGGTGCATGTACATCACGCATTTTAATTCTTTTTTCCCGCCCTTTTCTCTCCCCTCCTTTCCTCCTCCCTCCGTCTCTTAGTCCCCTTCCCTTTTGTAAAAGATCTATCTTCCTATTTCCTATCTCTCTTATTTTGCTCTTGAATTTATTTATAATGTTGGTTTCTCATGTATGAGAAAGCATGAGCTATTTAAGGTTGGGTGTCTGATTTATTTCACTCAACATTATGACCTCAGAGTGCTCTTGGTATCCCATCTGTATAGAATTTCAGATTAAAATATAACATCACAGGAGGCAAGAGTTGATTTTGTTTGGGTGTGTGTGTGTGTGTGTGTGTGTGGCGCGCACATGTGTGTGTGTTAAAATTCAATACTTCCACATTTCTGTAGTTTCTCTGAAATCAATAAAGCAAACCCTATTATTCCAGAGCTCATTTTGGAGGTTACAAAAGACAAATGAGTATATTAATGCTGTAACCTAAAATATCCACAGTAAGGATGCACTGCTCATTTTTCACATGCGCACTTTGAAACTGCAGGCCTGGCGTGGTAATATATTTATGAGCTGCTCTGAGGGGGAACAATTATTAACTGGGCAGCATGAGAGAGAACGGATTAACTGAAGAGCTCTTTTCTACATCTCAGATACTACCCGCCAGCCAAACACAAAACACAAGGCTTCCACCTGCAAGGTGACTCGGTTCGGCCCAGCTAACAAGGAGCCCGCAGTACACACCGGCAGGAGACACTGTGTGCGTTGCTGATCAGAAAAGGCGCGTTGCTCCCTCGCCACCCTCCTTCCTTCCTGCCTTCATGCTTTTTCATTATTTTGCAAGACTGAGTTCAGATTCGAGCAGTCGTCTCCTCCAAGAACTTCCCATCAGTCTTTGCAGCTGGATTCGGAGCTGCGGCTCTCCACCAGCAGGGGCTGCGCTCCTCCTGTCATCATGTGTCACCTCCAGTCACTGCAAGGTTGATGAGGACGGGGACAGCGATGTGATCTCTGACTCCACAGCACTTGGCAGCATCCTCTCCAGAAAAATATCCACCAAAGGCTCGTTTAGTCAACAACTGAATGAGACCACGAATGAATCAAAGGATGCCTGGAAGAGGCCCTTTAAAGACGCATTCGGAGAAATGACAAGACGGCGTTCATAGACCTTGCGGCCTCCAATGGTCTAATCCTCCCCGGACACCATTAATTAACCAGGAGCTGATGATGTTTAAAGTTCTACAGAGAGCAGTATAATCCTGTTGAGGTTATTCCTAGTGTTATAGGCCAGGCACGTGCCCGTAAGTGCCTACTATAATGGGTGTCCCGTCTTTAAAGAATCATGGTTTAAAGGAAGATTGAAATACAATTCAATCACAATAGCAATGAGGGTAATAGTGCCAGACTGTCTTATAATAATCCTGTACACGTTCCCATTTTTCAGCGAGACAGCAGAGTCCTGAGAGATCCTGGAGCTCCCCCTGGTGACGCCCAGCAGCCCCCCGGGTTCTCCGGATTCAGGGTCCACACCAGTCCAATCCCCACTGGACGCTGACCTCGTGTCAATGATCACTACTGAGCTCTACAGTAAGACAGACACGTTTAGATTGAAGCTGATGATATGAAAGGGTAAATTTGTCAAAAGCAGATTGAACAAAATGATAGAAATTCCCACAATTTTCTTCACATAATGTCAATTTCTGTACATAGCAGGCCAATACTCCAACTTCAATGAATTTTTTAAGCATCTGCACCCACAATTTAGGGCTTATTTCACCTTTTACATAATCCCATGTCTCTTTTACATTATTACAGAATTCATTCTCATTTTCCACATGTTTACTTTTTAATTCCTAATTTACCTACAGAAATTTAGGCTCACTTCTACTTTTTTAAAAGTTGTATAACATCTAATTTCCATCTAAAATTTTTTTTCCAAAATAAAAGGTGAGAACCACAACTTCAAATGAGGATGATCTCTTGCTTCTACACATTGATTTTTTAAATCTGTGTTAAATTTATCTATTTTCTAATTTTTTTTCCTCAAGTGAGTTTTAGTTTTAAATTTATTCCCAATAATTTCTTCCACTAAAGTGGAAGAAGTAAACTTCTTTTGATTTTGTTTCCATCTCATTACTCTGTGATTCGTTTTACTTTAAATTACTTTTACCTACTGCAGGCATAATTTTAGCTTCTTTATAACATACTGCTATCACTGGACGGGACTTCTGAGGTCAGAATTAAAGCACTTGGTAAAGTCACGTTTAATGCAGATTAGCGCAAAGATAGGTAAAAATTTACAAAATTACTCGACACTGGCACAAATTTCCAATACATAAAAATCCTTGTTTTGCTCAATATGTTCTTTGAAGTCAGAGTGTAGGTTTATGGCAAACATGTGAACCTACATCCTCACAGAGGCACACCGTGACATGGGAATTTTATTGGTAGATTATTAGGCAACACTTTAATGACCTTGACATGGTCCATGTATTTGTTCATTTTTCACAAAGTGAGGAGCCTACCGTAAAAGACGTGTCAATAAGCCCAGTCAAAAATCAGGACGGACCTAAAGTGAAAGATGAAGGGACTTTCGCACTGTCCGCCAAGACTAAATGTCTTGAGGAAGGCTGGAAACCCTCCTGACTCAGCCGCATGTGTATGGTGTATACCACCAAGACCATGCATGTGCAAGGGTGTGCAAACTGAGAGCCGTGTAGCTGAAGAGGTGAGACTCTGAGAATCCAGATGGAGCAAGCGCAGCTGCCTAAGCCACCTGGACAGAGTGGTGATGCCATGTCCCCCGCACCTTCTGCTCAGCCATCACCCCCAGCGATGCCCCATCGTCACCGCAGCAGACCAGCAAGTAGAACCAATCAGAGAGCACCGTCTTCAGTTCTCGCGAGAACTCAAGCAGGTTTTTGATAGGACAGCTCAGACCTGACGTCAGCCTGAGGAGCAGGAGATGGAAAAGACAGCCACCATTTTCCTCATGGCCACTGTGCTCTCTCTTTCACACTGTAGAACTGTACTTATTTTCCTACTTTTGCTTGGCCCAAACTTGCTCTGCAGAACCTGTTTCTTTTCCTACATTTAATAAATGTAAAACCTTGCTACATTTTGCACTAGTCTTGACCAATTCTTTACTCAGGACAGAAAGAACCTAGAAACCGCCTCTACAAGGAGACTCCAGCACCATAGAACCCACTAAGAATACTGACCTCAATATATACTAGGTTTTTTCCCTACCCATACATACCTATGATAAACTTTAACTTGTAAATTTGGCACATCAAAAGATGAACAATGACTAATAATAACATTGAATAGTTATAACAATATAACATAATACAATCGCCAGTATACTACTCTTGGGCTTTGAGGCCACTATAGAGTGAAATGAAGAGATTTGAACACAAGATCCACAATGACAGCATCTCTGATAACTGAGTCAGGTCCTAAGTAACTGTTAGGTTTGTGCCTAAATGTCCCCACAAAGCCTCGTGTGGTCACAGGTGGGGCTTTTTCAGAGGTGGCTGAATGAAGAGTGTGTGATGCTGGGATTAAGGGTGTGCGGTTACTAAATCAATCCACTGATCAGTTTGGCACCACCCTAATCCTGGCAGCCTGGCTAAAATAAAAGGTGCAGAAAGAAGCTGTTCAGGTCCCTTTTTGCTCACCTTGCTGCCTTCTGCCTGTCTGCCAGGCCACCCTGCCTTGGATCTAGCTGATTATGGACAGAAACCTCTACGAATTGTAAGCCAAATAAACCTTTCCCCCTTAACTTTCGGTATCGCGTATTTTGTCTCAGCAATGAGAGAAAAATAACTAAGACAGTAACTGACAGGCAGGTAGCATACTCAAGGACAGACACTGGAAGAAGGGACAATTCAGTTGCCAGGTGGGATGGACTGGGACCCAGTGAGATTTCATCACGCTGCTCAGAACACATACAATTGAAAGCTAATGAATTGCTTATTTCTGGAATTTCCCATTTAATATTTTCAGACCACATAAAGCAAAACCACGAATAAGAGGGAACTACCTGTAATAACAGTTAATGCTGTTCATCAATATTATCCTACCATAATGGAACCTGGGGTCACGATATGGTGGCCTCACGGCCAGCAGTCTGTAGAGACCACTGGTCACACTGATCGTCCATGCTCTGCGTCTCTCTCCTGAGGCTCTGGGAGAGACCGCTCAAAGGGGCTTCAGTTGCAGCTAAACCCCAGTGTGGCGGCCCCAGGTCAGCAAGCATTATGCGGACTTCACTTTAGCCTTTTGCCTGACGCATCTGCCTGGAAGACTGTGACAGGAAGCAACTAGTACAAAGTAAGAATCTAGCGCAACCTCTGTTATGGTCTGTGCCGAAATGTTCCCCCCAAAGCCTCATGTGGTAAGGGGTGGCTGGATCTAGAGTGTGCAATGCTAGGATTAAGGGATTAAGGGCATGTGATCACTAAATCAATCCACTGATTGGTTTGCCACCACCCTAATCCCAGCAGCCTGGATAAGATACAAGGGGCAGAAAGAGGCTTGTTGGTCCCTTGCTCACCTTGTCTTCTGCCTGTCTGCCGTGCCACCCTGCCTTGGATCCAGCCGACTGTGGCCTGAAACTTCTACAAACTGTGAGCTAAATAAACCTTTCTTCCCTTAACTTTGGGTGTCACAATGAGAGAAAAGTGACTAAGACAGCCTCTCATCCACACTGTTCGATTAAAGCCATTTACATTTCTGAAATGAATCTCTCCTATTCAAAACCTGCCAGAGACATGGAAATAGTCTTGGGGGAACAGGCTGATCCCAAACAGGCTGATCCTAGAAGACAAGGTTGTCACAGACTTCGAAAGCCAACCTCCACTTCTCTGCAAGAATCCCCCGTGCACATTTCCGAAGTTAATAGGCAGATAAGCTAACCAAGAAAAATAATCAGCACAGAGAAGATGAAAAAAAAAAATTGAAGAAAGAAACTGTAAAACTTGCTACTGGGAATTAGCATCTTCCCAAACCAGTGGCGACCCGTGCAAATGCCCTGTGTCCCTTTTTCCTTTTCTCCGGCTGTGCCATAGCAGGCTTCTCCCAGACACCTGTCACAACCCTGGTGTGGGACAAGAGCCCTAATATGACTTACGGGTGCGTGGGCGACACTCCAAAGTTTAGACTACATTTCCCAGTGCCGGACTGCTCTGGAGTTAAACCTCAGCTCACAATTATAACCACAAAAATGGATGTGAGATTCAACAGCCATATTTTGTTTTATTCCCCCAAAAAGTCTCAGACAGTGTCCCCACAAGCAAGCTTGTGCTGTTGCAAGTCACCAGGCCAGTGAGTGAGCCTTGCCCACTGCCCAGCAGCCACATGTACGTGTGGCTTTGTGATTCACCGTCTGTCCCCATGGGCATCATACACCATGTAAAAGATAAAACACTCCCAGGCTGGGGATTTAGCTCAGTGGTTAGAGTGCTTGCCTTGCAAGCACAAGGCCCTGAGTTCGATCCCCAGCACCAAAAAAAAAAAAAGATAAAACACTCCCAGATGAAAAATAGGTCCCACATGAAAAAATGACATTAATAGATTTATAAAGATTTCCAATATAAAGGCAAGCACAGAAAACATATACTCATTGATAGAAATGTGACTTAGGATGAAATCCACAATCTGTTCTGCCTCTTTCTTATTCACGAGTTGAGAGATTTGCAAAAGTTCTCAGAATCAGCCCACTGTAGTTGCTGGGGTGCCAAATTGTAGCTACCTTGATATCTACCTCTCATTTGGGGGAGTCCAATCCTCTACCGATGTCTTCTGGGCCCCTGCAGGAGATATCTAAATTGATTCAACAGTTAATAACTGTGCACCTACTATGTGCTAGGCACTGTGTCGGGAAATGGAAAAACCACGGTGCTCCCACAAAGGTCTCCCATGACATTGTCACCTCTTCTTCCAGCTCCCAACGGGACAAAGTGGCCAATTCCCTGGAGACCTGAAGCATCGCCAGGGGTCATGAACAATACTGTCACATATTCGCTTCCAGCTGCTTCTCTAGCAACTTCCACAAGCTTAGTTTTCAGTTGTTTAAAACAACTGAAAAGGGTCTTTCAACACTAACGCCAAGATGCCAGCAAACACCATTGCCGCTGGGGGCTCCAAGGGAGACTCCGGCCCCTGCATGCCCCATCTTCTGGGGACTGTGCTTACCTGGGCTCCTGGCTGGACCACTCCAGCCTCCGCCCAGCTCTCTGGATCTGGCCTCCTCGCCTCTCTTTTGTAGGGACCACGTGATTGCACCAGGCCTCCCAGTAACCCACGACAAACACCCAACTTCAGATCCGCAACTTCATCCTGTCAGCAGAGCCCTGCGGCCACGGGATGCAGCATACACACGGGGATTCGGGACTCGGTCAGGACCAGAACCTTTCTGTCCGGCTTCATTCTGTCTTCCACACTCCTCTCTCTGCTACAGCTGCTGACAAATGCTGCTGCGGCCTCCAGTGCCTGGGACAACAGTGTCCCTTAATGTCACTGCGAAAAATACGCTTTCAGTATGAGTTAGTTAATTCTTCACAAAAGCTTTAAATACTGATTTCAGGCCAGCCCATGCTCTGCACTACTAGGCCTAGCAATCGGCAGGCAGAACTGTGTACCTGCCCGCAAAACAAAATTCTGCATTTCTCACTTGGTGGGAGACAGTCAATGAACAAAAACTGGCCAACATAACTTAAAAATACATGTGTTCTTTAAAGGAGTGAAGCAGCTCGCAAATTAAGTCAAAAAATGGCTCCTTTCCCTTGGTCCAACAACAGAAGTCGCTCACACAAAATACTTGTGAGGAGCGGAGAATTTGGTGGAGAGTCTTTCGTTGGACGCACAGGGGAGAAAAAACAGGGTTTACCTGACAGAACTGCACGGGTCCCTGGCACGAAGCTACATTAACAAATGGCCCCCGAGTCTTGGGAGCTTCCAGTAATAAAGTGTGACTGCTCCTTCACCCTGCGCTGGGGCTGGCACTGGCTCTGCTCCCGCTTTCTTCTGGGGGTGCAGACTGGCAAGGCGCTTGCTGTCTGGAACGAGGCCAGCTATCCCTGAAGAGGGACTTACTCACAGGCGCTTAAAGTTTTGCTTGGAAAATGATACACAATAATTTCACTGGTGATTTATCAACTGCAGCAGATCAGAGGGCCAAGGCTGAGTCCTAAGAGGGTGCAGACGCGTCCTCGCGCAAAAAGCGGCACCCAGTACAGATGGACAAGAATGCAAGCGGCCAGCTCAGCGCTGGAGAATGGCCCAGTGGATACCATCATCCTCAAATGCCCTGGCCAGACCCCCAGCACTCAGGTGCCCTCTGCTCTTTACTGACCCTTTCACTTCCCCCCCAGAACAATACAATCCTCCCTTCCCTCGCGCAAATCTCCCTCACTTTTAGCTATTATTACCACTGCACAAACCCAATGTCCAAACCACTCATTGAAGTACGTCTTTCAAAAGGAGAATGTTGGTGTCAACTACTGAGATAGTATTTTCCTCTGCCTGGTCATATAATAAATTCTTATACATGGGAATCAAGAAAAGCAGAAACTTATGAGGCAAAACTAGCAATTTTGCATCATAATTTGCAAAAATTCCAATCACAGGAGAAACGATCATTGTCATAAACAGAAGTCGACATCTTGGAAAGGCAGAGAAGTGCCGAGTGAGAACTTTCTAGAAGCTGGAGTTGTGTTCAGACTCGCTTGTTCTCGTCTACTCTTCAGATGTAGCTTGGGCTCAAAAAGGGTTCTAATCACAATACAGGCAAACACAGAAGGAAACTAAGGACAGTCACTCGGCAAAGCCTCATTCAAAGCCTGTCTCATCCCCATCTTCTTCCTCAGTTTAATGGAAGAGGAGAACGAGTCTCTGGGGGCAACTGGCTCTTTGCATAACTTCTCTATCAAGTGTTTCTTCAAGAGATTTGCCCAAAAAGAAAAGGGAAGGCCGTGGGGTTCCAGTGCAGAGCACATGGGGAAAGTCAGGTGACTAATGTCTCCCCAACATGCTTTGGGGTTCCCAGAAGTGAGAATCATTAAGAAAATGAGAAATTGGCTCTTAACCCAGTACCGTGACTCTTTAACATAAATCAATATTTCACTCTGGAAAACGAACAAAGACACTGGCAATCTGTGTTTCCTGAAGACGAGATCCAGAAGGGTCCAAAGGAAGCCAGAGAGGCCAGATTGAATTTAAGCATCCGTGTCCTCGTCCCAAATGCAAGGGCACATTAATAAACACTCACATGCAGTTGTTTTCTCAAGAATCACCAGCAGCTGCACTTGTAAGAACCAAGTTCTGGGTCCTCTTATTACCATTATTTTGTCCTCCTCAGTTGTTCCTAAGGGACACAGACTGGCGATTAAAAATGCCTTACTCAGCGAGGTGTGGTGGTACACACCCACAATCTCAGTACGATGGGAGGCTGAGGCAGGAGGATTCCAAGTTTGAGCCCAGCCTGGGCAATTTAGAGACTTAGCAAGACCCCATCTCAAAATATAAACAAAATGAAATGGTCAACATTGCTGGCAATTAGAGAAATGCAAATTAAAACAATGCTCAGATTTCATCTTACCCCAGAAAGAATGGCCATCATCAAGAAATCAAATAGTAACAGATGCTGGAGAGGCTGTCGAGAGAAAGGATCCCTTCTACATTGTTGGTGGGAATGTGAACTAATACAGCCATTATGGAAACCAGTATGGAGATCCCTCGAAAAACTCAAAATAGAAATTCCATTCCACCCAACTATTCCCCTTCTAGGTATCTTCTCGAAAGAGTTAAAGACATTATATTACAGTGATCCATGCACACCCATGTTTATAGCAGCACAACTCATAACAGCTAAATCTTGAAAGTGGCCTACACGTCCATCAAGAGAGGAACAGGTAAAGAAAATGTAGTATTTACACACAATGGAGTACTACTCAGCCATAAAGAAGGATAAACTTGAATCATTTGTAGGAAAATGGATGCACCTTGAGACCATAATGTTAAGTAAAATAAGTCAGACACACAAGCTTAAATATTGCATGGTTTCTCTTTAAAAGGAACCCCAAATTATAAGTAAAGAACAAAATAAAAGGTAATAGAGGGGTTGGGAAATTAGCTCAAGTGGTAGAGTGCTTGCATCCCCCTCAAAAAAAAAGGTAGGTAATAGGAAATAGGAAGGTGGATCTGCTTACTTCCCTTCTCTATTGAAAAACCTTCAAGAAAAAAAAATTCAAGACAACCCCACAAGACTGAAGCTGAAACTCTAGTTGTCAAAGAACTTCCAGAGAACTAATGACACCTGGTCTCCCCCACCTGGACTCTGGCCTGTGATTGGCAGATGTAGCTAATAAAAATACAGGGCGCCCCATCAGATTTGGAAGTGCAATCGCACCTCCGGCAGTATCAGGGATGTGACTTTGCCAAACATAAATGCACTGTCTTTGTGAAGCCTCACACCTCACAGGGCTCCCGGGATTTGGTCTGGCGACAACACAGTGGTTATGCTAATCACTATTCCCCAAGCCACATAACTGCCTGAATGTGCAATATTAATTCCTTTTCAACCCCTGAAATACTACTTTCTCTTTCGGTACCAGAAGATTCTGTGTCTTCCTTGTCCTCCTTCTCCTCTCTCCCCTCCTCTATGTTCCAGCACGTCTTTCTGAAGCAGCCCTGACAGCCAATACTGTGATTAGCCTCTCTCTCCTCTGCCCATCTTTGGGCATCTGTCCCCAGTAATTGCCGCCCTGCCTGTTATTCTCCTGTCACCTCCTGCCCTGAGCTGAGCGTCCTCAGAGAGCAGGCCCTGACTTCGGGCTGCCTTTGAACCTCAGCCCCAGCTCAAGACCCGCAGGGGCCGGGGGCTCGACACAAGGCGCTGAGCAAGTGAAGGACCGAATAATAAATAGCGGGTATGATTTCAAACGCACTCCCTGTCTCTCCATCACAGGGGAACTCTGAGAAGAAAATAATACACGTTTCTGAATGGTTTAAATCCTCCTCATCAAGAAACAACAGGGCAAAAAGTCCTGGAAATGTTGGGAGACCACCCAGGAAACATCTCTCCTCTGGGCACGCCTTGGAAGTGCAGATGTGGCTCGTGATGGTCAGTTTCAGCCAGGCCCTGGCCCTCCCCAGATGTTAATCACATCTGCCCTTTCCGGGTGAATGCGCCAGTCCATCCGTGGAGCACTCTGCGTCATTCAAGGTGCCGAGATCATCCACGGTAGCGAAGGTCAGCACGCGGTAGGCACAGACGGGACGCACTTGCGCCGTTCACGGCCTTCCTCCTGGATCTGCCACCTCCTTATTCGCTGCACAGGCCCCGATCTGTTCCCTCTCCTGTGCTCGCCTCAAAGTCACCATGATTTAAGTGCCAGGCCTAAACTGCATCCCGAAAGTAGGGTCCATCTCACCCACCTGGGGCGCCTGTGGTCTGTTCTCAGAACATTTTCGTTGAATGAACAAACGGACGGACGAATGAGTCTTGTTCATTTGAGAACCCTTCCTGGGGAACTTAATGAACCTGACTCTAGGTATACGGTCCTGGCTGCATCTGACTACAAAGAATTTCAAGTCCGAGCCCAGCGCTCTTGGAGGCTGAAGCAGGAGGATGGCAAAGTTGAGCCCAGCTTGGGGAACTTAGTGACGTAGCCAGACCCTGTTTCAAAATAAGAAGTTAAAAAAAAGGGCTGGGGATGTAGCTCAGTCTGAAGACCAAGAGTTCAATCCCAGTACATACCTCAAAAATAGCAAAAATAATAATAATGGTAATGGCAATAATGATGACACGAAATCCAAGACGGCAACACTGAGAGGGACAACTTTCTTAGCTATATATTAAACTTCAAAGATGAATTGTTATCCCTCAGGAGACATCCGATTGGTGAAATACAGAAGGGTCACTTATTAAGACAGGACTTCCTGATATTTAAACATTTGCCCAAAATGTAAGCATTGTTTCGGGACCTGGAATTCCACAGGCCCGGGCTACTTCCTGGCCTTGCTGGACACCCCTGTGACCTCTTGCACTGCCAGCAGGGGCCACGAAGGTCAAGAAGCCCAGACAGGAGTCGGGGACACAGGCCAAGACCTCCTTGTGGCAAGGATGCCCTCTGCTCTCCTGGGCAGTCTGTAGCAGTCACCATCAGAGACGGACCAAAAGAAATGAAGAATCTCGGTCCTCAGTACTTGGAGAACCGACCCGGGAACCTCGCAGAACGGGTTCTGCGCATCTCTTAATGAAAGTGACTAAATGAGCCAGAAGCACACTTTATTTTATTTTGCATATTCATATCCAAAAATTTTATATATTATTAATGAAAAGCTCGGTTCCCTATGTAAAGAACGATCTCAGAACTTGACTCCTGTGAGTTGCTGAAGCCAAGTAGGATTAGAAGACAACAGAAGGAACTCTGTATTGTTCACCAGTTTCTGTGTACCAAGCGTTATGCTGGCCCTAGACCCATATTATCTCACTTAAAGTTCGGACCTGCCCTTGAAGTAGGCTTTCCTACTCTTCTACTTCAGAGGAAAATTCAGCTGAGAGAATTTGTGCCTTATCTAAAAATCAACTGGCTAAGACAGGCCTTGTTGTAACTGAAAGATGAATTCCTCTCCACAGCCTGTATCTTCTCCCCTCCCTAAGTGTCTGTCCAACAATGGGTGAAAATTATGACTCAGTCAACAAACATTTTGGAACACTGAAAGAGATACAGGCTAAATGTCCCAAAGAAAGGGTGCTAAAATCCCAAGTAGCCTAGGAACGACTCCTCCAACCACTGGGCTTTGGACTATGACCTTGGGCAACGCCCCCACCGTGGCCGAGTCCCCCCCTTCCTAATGTGTGCACCAGAGAGGGCACAGGCTCTCTACAGTCTCACCTTGTGGGTGTGAATGCTAGATAAACCATTGTGTGAGGAAACATTTCTCAAGGTGCCACAGGCTGTAGAAATCTGGAGACCAAACGTGTTTGGTGCAGAGACTTGAATAATTACCGGAAGTTGGCGGTTTTCTAAGCAGGAAGTGGAACAGGGCAGGTGTGGGGGCCCTGTCCTGCAGGGCCTCAGCCTTTCAACCAGGCTGCCCTGCCCCCACGAAGGAAGCTGAGTCACCCCTGTGCACCAAGGTGCCTGGGATCAAAGGCAATCAACTGAGCTGTCTGTGAGAAAGCGGAAAGCCAAATCCTACGGCCCCTCCAGCCCCTCCTGAGCGCAGTCCCTGCGGTCGGCCACTGGGGGCCTCAGGGCACCGCGGTGGCCTTCTGTGGCTTAGCTGACAGAAAGGGCAGTGTGGTAAAGGTCCCCACCCGCCTCAGAGTCTCTGGTGAGAAGGCAGAGAGCAGAGAAGCCCGAAGACACCACAGCAACCTCTGTTTGGCCCTCACCCACCAATGAGTTCTCCCCATTTAGGCTGGTCTCTCAGCCGGAAGCTGTTGGGAACATTCCAGGCGCCATTTTGGATCTGGATTCTACAAGACGCGGTGAGGAGCTGGCTCTAACTCGTCTTCTAGGCCCGGCTAGCATGGGCCTTTGCCTTAGCAGAAATGTAAATTAAAACCAAAGCCACCGTGTGAGTTTACAGGCAAAAGCTTTCATTGAGAAATAAGAGCGAAGATGGGGAAAGAACTCTGCAGTTTACATAGCTGCAAGGAGTTTACTATGAAGAGGATCAGAAAGGCCCATTCACAAAAGAATGGAGATCAGTTTTATGGTGTTGTGGTGAGCTGGCATCCAGTCACATTGAGAGTGATTCCCTTCCACTGAAACGATTGTTTGAAGTTGTTTCAGTCAGCTGAAGTCCTGTTTTTCCTGGGACCCAGTTCAAGACAATGGCTGGAGATGTCCACAGTGAAAGGGTATAGAAATGGACGTGGTAAAGGCTGGTAGTTGAATTTCTCTCTGAATCCTGAAAATCACTTTAGTTACTCTTATAACGGTGCCCTCCGTCTTGATTTAGGATGAGCTAGAACAGAGAAATGTCAGGTTAACAAATTTTGCCCGGCTGACTTTTCTTAAGTGAGTATCATACATATATCCAATGTTTTAAGGGAATAAAGGATACAAAAATGAAGGTCAAATTTTGTTTTATACTTAGTTACCTATTGGGTATCTGTAGGCCCAAGTGAAGAGTCTCAGGCTGTAGCAGAAAATTCTTTTAAGTCCCTGGTTATCTCTGAAGAAGACACAAATTATGCTTTTCATGAGTAACAGGTTAAGGGCCCAGGAATTTGTTTGTCCTTTGTTCCCACAGTGGTCTCTGACTACATCACTAGGAAGGTTCTAGAAGGTCAATCTTTGCGTAACTTTGAAACATTCACTGGCATTCACTTAGCCACATTTCCTGCCAGTTGGTGCAAAATAAGAAAACCTTCCAGTCCTCAACATCTTTATCCCCTATTAATCTTTCCTCCATTTCATTTATTGTCATCTGACAGTATGTGGTATCTTATTTCCGGTTTTCCTCCTCAGAATGTAACATCCTTGAGGACAAGTATGGTTTTTTTGTTTGTTTGTTTGTTTGTTTTTATTTTAAACCAAGAACATGTATTGGTACATTTTACATATAATGGTTACATTCATCACATTTATTTTGTACCTGTACATGATGCATCTTGGTTCTCCCCCCTCCCCCGCCCCTCCCCTCTGTTCCCTCCCTCCCTATTTACAGCAGGTTTATTCATAATTTTCCATATTTTCCCTTTCCCTTTTCTTTCCTTTGTTGCTTTTCTGCTTTTCCCCTTCTTTCTTTCTAGTACTCCTCTCTTTTGTATATTATCTTCCTTTTATACAATATTTATTACACCTCTTTGTCCTTATTTACAGTTATGATTTCTC
>PVJO010028830.1:0-17601 GCA_004026905.1 Hystrix cristata
TCACAGTGTAGTCCAGGTTGACCTCAAACTTGCAGCAATCCTCATGCCTCAGCCTGCCTACCACCACACCTGGCTTATTTCTTTCTCTTGCTTGATTGCTCTTGCTAATGTTTCAAGTACTATATTGAAGAGATGATGTGGACATCCTTGTTTTGTTTCTGATTTTAAGGAGAATGCTCTTAGTCTTTTCCCATTTAGTTGGATGCTGGCTATTGGTTCGTCATAGATAGCTTTTATCATATTCAGGTATGGTCCTTCTGTACCTGTTTAACTCCTTTCTGAAAAAGGTTTTCATCATGAATGAGTGTTGGTTTTTGTCATGAAAGGGTATTGGATTTTGTCAAAAGGCTCTACTGCATCTATTGATACAATCATATGTTTTATGACCTTGCTTCTGTTTATGTGATGTATTACATTTATTGACTTACATATGTTGAACCATCCATCCATCTCTAGGATGAACCCTACTTGATCGTAATGTATGTTTTTTTGATAATGTGCTGCATGGTATTAGTTAATATCTTGTTGAGCATTTTTGTATCTGTGTTCATTAATGAGATTGGCCTATAATTTTCTTTTTTAGTTGGATTTTTATATGGTTTTGGGATCAGGGTGATACTGGTTCCCGTAAATGAATTCGAGAGTCCTCTATCCCTTTCAATTTGTTTGAAGAACTTGAGGAGTATTGGTGATATAACGTCCTTAAAGGTTTTGTAGAATTCAGTAGTGAATCCATCAGGTCCTGGGATTTTTTTAGTTGGTAAATTCTTTATTACTGTGACAATTTCGTTGCTTGTTATTGGGTTGTTAAGCATATTTATGTCTTCTTGGATTGGTTTCAGTAGTGTGTATGTGTCAAGAAATCTGTCCAGTTCTTCAAAATTTGCTAATTTCTTGGAATATAGTTTTGTAAAGTAGTTACTATCTTCTGCATTTTGACAGTGTCTGTATTAGTTAGCTTTCTAGAGCCAATGGTTTGCAAAGGAGCAAACCATTGCTTCGGGGGAGCTCTGGTCTTCATCTCTGCTGTGAGCATCATATCCTAGTTCCAGTAAAGATTTCTTCAGCCATCATCTGTAGACATGGACATACACAGGACAGTGCTGTGGACTCCCAGCTCTTGATTGGATGTTTTGGGTCTCCAGTGCATAGAGAGACATTTGGCACTCTTCCTGCATTTGGCTTATGGGTGAATGTTGTAACTTATAAATGTCCTTTATTAAATCTGCTCTTTTGCAAACCATTGGCTCTAGAAAGCTAACTAATACAGGGTAATTTCAATTCTCTTTATTTACTTACATGACTTTATGAGTACTATTATATGATCTATTTTGGAAAAGTACCATGTGCTGCTGAAAAGAATGTATACTCCGTTGTAGTGTATATAATAGTGTACTGTATTTAATAGTATATCTATTACATACAGCATTAAAAACACTATTAAGTAGAGTAGCGTATATATCTATTAAATCCATGCATTCAAGGATATGCAGCTCTGATATTTCTTTATTGTTTAGTTGACCTATCTCTTTGCAAAAGTGGGGTGTTAAAATCCCCTACTATGATTGTGTTAGTATTTATTTGATCTTTTAATTTCAGCAGTTTTGTTGAGGAAGATAGGTGCTAGATATTTGGTGTATATATGTTTACTTTTTTTTTTCTTTTTTTTTTTGGTGCCAGGGATCAAACTTAGGGCCTTGCACTTGGTAGGCAAGCACTCTAACCACTGAGCTAAATCCCCAGCCCTGTATGTTTATAAATGTTTTCTCTTCTTGTTGGATTGTTCTTTTAACTAGTATGTAGTGAACTTCTTTGTCTCTTCTAATCAGTTTTAGTTTGATGTTTACCATGTCTGATGTTAGAATTGCTACTCCTGCTTGTTTTCAGGGTCCTGGTGCATGTTGTTTTCCATCCTTTAATTTTTAATCTATGAATATCTTTTTGATTAGATGAGTTTCTTGAATGCAACATGTTGTTGGAATCTGTTTTTTTATCCAGTCTGCCATTCTGTTTTTTTTAACTGGGGAGCGGAGGGTGTTAAGGTTGAGAGATGTTACTGAGACATGTTGGTTGTTTACTGTCATTTCCTTCTTTATCTGTTGGTGAATCCTTTTTCTTTTCCTAAGGTTTTTTTTTTTTGCTGTTTATCACTGACCTTTTTGCTGTTTATCCATTGACTGGTTTCCTCTGTGTTTTCAGCTGTGTCTGTTTCATTATTTCTGTGGAGAATATTCTTAAGTGTTTTCTCAAAAGTTGATTTAGTACTCATGTATCTTTCGACCTGGTCTTTTTCATGGAAATACCTTATTTCTGTATCTATTTTGAAGGCTAGCTTTGCTGGATAGGTTAATCTGGGTTGGAAGTTATTTGTTCTTAGTGCTTGAAATACTTCATTCCAGGTGCTTCTGGCCTTTAGGGTTTGTGTTGAGAAGCCTTTTGTGATTCTGATTGGTTTACCCTTTATAAGTGATTTTTTTGTTTGTTTTTCCCTGGCTGCTTTTAAAATTTCGTTTTTTTGTTTTTTATTTTTTGGTTTTTTTTTTAAATGGATATCTGGAATTTAATAATCATATGCCTTGGTGAGCTGCTTTTTTCATCATATTTGGTGTTCTATAAGCATCACTTACATGTATTTTTTTACATGTATTTTAAACATTTTTCTTGTATTTGGAAAATTTTCTTCTATGATTTCTATAAACATATTAAGTCAGTCCATCTGTGCTGTCTTCTGATTTTTCTCTAACTCCAATGAGCGTTAGATTGGTCTTCTTGTTGTCATCTAAGAGCTGTTGTATAGTCTATTTTGTTTATTTTAAAGAATGAACTCTTCATTTATTCTTTGTGTGTTTTTTTTTTTTAGCCTCAATTTCATTAATTTCTACTCTGATCTTTATAATTCCCTTCCCTCGAAGCTTTGGATTTATATTGTTCTTGTTTTTCTAGGACCTTGAGGTGTATCACTAGGTTATTTATTTGGGCTTACTCTGTGTTTCTGATTTAGACATCAACAACTACAAACTTTCCTCTCAGGACTGCTTTCCTTGTGCCCCATAGGTTCTGGTATGTGGTACTGGTATTATTGTTTGATTCTAGGAACTGTCTAATTTCTTCCTTGATTTCTTCTGTGACCCACTGATTATCCAAGAGTGTATTGTTAATTTCCATGTGTTTGCATAATTTCAGTGGCTTGCCACTGATTTCTAGTTTCTTTGTGCTATGATCTGATAATGCGCATGGGATAATTTTAGTTGTTTTGTATTTCCTTAAGCCTTCTTTATGGGATAGTGTAAGATCCACTTTGGAGAAGGTTCTGTGTACTGAATGAGAAAATGTGTATTTTGTCATTGTTGGATTGAATACCCTGTAGATATTTATTAAGTCCATTTGTTTGAAGGTTTGGTTAAATGCTGATACTTCTTTGGTGATTTTTGTTCTACTTGATTTATTTGTGATATGGGGTATTGAGGTCTCCCACTATAATTGTATTGATGTTTATCTGCTCTTTTTATGTCCAGTGGTGTTTGTTTTATGAAGTTGGGTTTGCTGGTGTTCAGTGCATATATATTCATAATTGTTATCTCCTCCTGTAGAACTGTTAACCAATACACAGTGAGCTTTTTTGCCTCTTATGATCAGTTTTGGCTTGAGGCCCACTTTGTCTGAAAATAGCATAGCTACTTCTGCTTGTTTTCACATGCTCTCATTTTCTTTTTTTTTTCACACTCCCTCATTTTCTAAATAGTGTTTCTGAAGAACAAAAATTTAAATCTTGAAGAAGTCAAATTTATCCATTTTTTGTTGCTTATGCTTTTTTTTTCTTGTTTATCTGTTTTTGTTGCTTATGCTTTTGGCATCATATCTAAGAACCCATTGTCAAATCCAAATCATGAAGATTTGCTCTCATTTTCTCTACAAGAATTTTATAATTTTAGCTATTAGCTTTAGATATTTGATAGATTTTTGAATTAATATTTGTATATGGTGCACAGTAAAAGCCCAACTTCATTTTGTGTGAATGAATATCCAATTGTCCCAGCTTCACGCAGCCAGTCGAATCTAAACCTCCTGGATTTGTGCATGTAACCTGATGTTACATGTGCCTGTGTGACTGGGAGGGTGACACACAGCAATGACCTATAATGGTATTTCAGCCTACCTGTGTGTGAAGACAAGCATTTATTGTTATTAAGCAGATAGGTAAATTTTCCTATATAATTATTAAACTTGGGCTTGTTTCATTTTGTAAAAAAATTTAATATGCTAAAATAGTTTTTTAGCAGCTACAATGTAGAAAGAACAAAAGCGTATCAAATAGTTTTGCTCATGCTATTGTTACAATTATATACACAAGATTACTACTACTAGAAAAACAAATGGTTTTTTATTTTTTAGAATGTATAGAGTTGTAATCAGACATAAACTCAAAGAAAAATTTAATCAAGTCTCTGTACTAGACTTTTGTAAGACCTGTCTTCCCAGAGAGAAGTATCCTTTGCTTCACCCCTGCACCTTGTTCCTGGCATTGCTTTTTGGCCGGATGTACATTTATGAACAACTGTTCTCGTGGATAAACCACAGGAAGAGTAAATTTAGATAAAAAAAAAATTGAGCTCTTTGAGACCTCACTAATATTGCAGCCACTCCCATTGAACCAGGCATTGATGCATTTATTTCACAAAAACCGTATATATATCCCACTGGTTTTATGTTGCCCTCTTTTTTAATGTTATAATAAAGATATTTAAAAATAAAGGAGGTTTTTGTACTTACATCCATTAATTATATATTTTATGTGCGGCTCAAGGCAATTCTTCACTCAGTGTGGCCCACATAACCCAGAAGGTTAGACATCATGGTCCAGCCCTTCATCCCCTTTGTCACTGAAAGTCAAACTCCACAAGGCTTCAGTCCCAAGTGTACTAGTTTGCAGACGTACTGCCTAGTCTCCTATAGGGCTCAGGATGCTTAGCTTTTTTTATAAGTCTGGGTAGTGTGGTAGTCATGAGGGTTGAATGAAACAGCACATTAAATTTTTTGTACACTATAAATCATTTTATAAATATGTGTTACAAGAACTATACACTTGGTATTTTCATAAGTCTTTCCTCTTTACATTTCAGGCTGAACTCAAAAGCTTGATGGACAATGCTCCTTCCTCCTTTGAATTCGCAAAAGAACTCATCAGGCACAATCTGGTGAATAACAGTTTCCCATCTTGCCTGATTTCAGTCCTACCCTACTTTGGTACACAGCACCATGATTAGAAAGGTGATAGGAGATCCCCCTGCAGATAGTTCCCATTCCAAGTGGATGCTGTCTTATTGTGGAAGAGAGAAGACAGGTGTAATGCATAGTTCCCTCTCCTTAGAACAGTCCTTATCGGGAGGAGCAGATAGTACTGTTGGGAAGAAGCACCAGACAGTGCAGATCCAAGTGTCTGGGTTTTTAGAGAGGACAAAGGATCATATCCTGCAAGTTGGAATAGATGGGGGAGAGTTTCAGGCCTCTGAAGGATGGCCAAGACTTGGAAGCCTCATTTTGGTCTAGGACAAGGAGCTAGAATGAGAATCACATAGGAAAACCTGCATGCTGATCAGTTTTTCTGAAGCAACGAGGTTTGCCCTGAGGAGCAGTGGAGAGGAGAGTTGGATGGGGTGGGGAGGTGTGGAGGTCGAGATAGTGACGAGGGCGACCGCTGACTCCAAGCCAGACAAAGCCTGATGCAGTTTACCGTGCAGTGCAGTGAGAAGCAGAGGAGCCGCTTTCACTTGAGAGACTGGGAAAACCAGGCAAGTCGTCTGATATTGCTGACTCTCAGCTTCTTCATGTAAGGTGGTGACAATAGCTTTATCTTCTTCCGGTTTGTTTAGCTCCACTTCTCCCAGTACCCAGGTGGAAACCACGGCTGTCATAAACTCCCCCTTCCCATATCTCCTCAATAGTCCCTTAGTGTCTTTGCGCTCATGTTCAGTCCCTCCTCCACACCAAGCCTGCACACAGGCGGACAGCTACAAAGGGCTCCAGCCTCTACCCTGTTTATTTCTAATCTAGTTTCTAAATTGAAGCCAGATTACGTTTTATGGAAAATGTTTAGGAATTTAAGCCAGAAGAGAGATCAACTTGAGCATAGGTTTAAGAGTTATCGTAAGAGTCACAGAAATTAAATATGAATGATTGGGATTGCTTGACTTTGTGACAAATACTGAAGAAAGAATTAAAACAGAGAAAAGCATTATCCCAAAAAAAATCTGTATTTCAGTGGCTGGAGGAAGGAAAATGAGCAGAGGGGACAAGAAAGAGCAGACAAGTAGAGGCACCTAGATAATGTGCTATTATTTATAGCTGCATATTTTAATCATCTACGAAGCTTTTGAAACTAATGGTGGGGCTCCCTGTCCATGGAGTCACCAATACATATTTTTAATAACGGGGAGCAGCAGGGTCTTTGTGTGTTTCCCACCTATCCTGGAATTCCTGGGCTCAGGTGACCTTCCTTGCTCAGCCTGCCACACATGGTCTTCCAGGGATTCTTATTTCATGTTCGCGCTGGGACCTGGTGATCGGTGTTTGTCTTAAAAGCTGCCCAGGTAGATACAATATACAGTTCAACATAAAGAAACACTCTGTGTGTGTGTGTATGTGTATGTGACTGGAAGGAACATATCAGATAGTAAATAGGCATTATCTTTGGAGAAAGGGATTAGAGAGAAAAGTATGTAGAAATTTCCCTTTTTGCTTTTGTAATGCTAACACAAAAAAAAGTAAAATATTAACTTTTGAAGTCAAAGTTGAGGTCAAATTCAAACTATCATGTACTATCTTTGTAACTTCAGGTAGATCACTAAGATTGCTGAGTTTCAGTGTTCCCATATTGTAGAATAAGGAAAATTAAAGTACCTGTCTTTTTTTGGTTTTTTGTTTGTTTTTGTACTCAAGATTGAACCCAGGACTTTCATACTGAACTACATCTCCAGCCCTTTTAAAATTCTTTTTTTTTTCTTTTTTCTTTTTTTTATCTTTAGGCAGAGTTTCACTGAGTTACACAGGCTAGAATCGAACTTGTGATCCTCCTACCTCAATTTCCCAGAGTGCTGGGATTACAAGTGTGAACAACCACACCCAGCCTCTATCTTTTTATGAGAATTCATTTTGTGTGAGGTGTCTAGCAAATGCAAGTTGAGTACCCTTTATCTGAAATTGTTGGGACCACAATTATTTCAGGTTTTGGAATGTTTGCATTTACCTAATGAGATATCCTGGGGAAAGGCCCAAGTCGAAACTCGAAATTCACTTGTGTTTCATATATACTACATACATATGTCCTGGAAGTCATTGACATATTTTTAATGAGCCTACATTTTAACTGCAACAGGTTTTAGATTGTGGAGCATTTTGCATTTTCAGATTACAGATGCATTTAGTAAATGGCACCATTATTCTTTTTGGAGGGGAAGATGCTGGGGATTGAACGCGGGGCCTTGCTTGTGCTAGGCCCACACTCCACCACTGAGCTAAATCCCCGACTGTGATGCTCTTATTCTTATTGTTGTTTTGTAGACAACAGTCTCTGAACTGCAAGAAGACTGAACGTCCTTTGAATTTGGTTACAGAGGCTAATTTGTGACTCATGACAGTAAATTTAGTAAACCGGCAGCAAAAGCCAATTTCTTGGGAGGTTAAGGAGTGAGAGAGTGAGAAGCAATTAGAAGTAGTAAGCCACCTACTTTTGAAGTGTAGCACTGAAAGAAAGGAGAAAATAGGGCACTATCTAGAGGGAACAAGGGGCCAAGTGGAAGGTTTGTCTAAGTATTCAAAGTTGAAAAGCAGGACCAGCACTTCAGAAGATTACAGGCACAATGATTAATGGAGAAACAAGGTCCGGATGGAGTTAGAAGTCATGGGATCAAGACGATAGGTGAGGGGCTGGGGACTTAGCTCAGTGGTAGAGTGCTCGCCTAGCAAGCACAAGGCCCTGAGTTCGATCCCCAGCACCCTCTGCCCCCACAAAAAAAAGAGGATGAGTGTAGGAATTGACTTTGGCAAAAGTAGCCGGGTGTGGTGGCACATGCCTGTAATCCCAGCACTTGGGAAGCTGAAGCAGGAGGATTACAGCAAGTTCGAGGCCAGCCTGGACTATACAGCGAGATCCTGTCTAAAACAACAACAACAAACCTTTGGCAAAAGAAGGGAACATTGCAAAGAGGAACCAAAAAATATGATCAAAATAGATATTTTGAGGTAGAAAGAAAAGATCATGTAATTCATGCATGAGGGCCTTGATTTCTCTATATTTATTTGTGAAACAACTGCTATGCACCAGATACCGTCTTGGGCTCTAGAAGTACAACAGCATACAAAACTAATTGTCCTAGACAGGCATGGTAGAGCACTTGGGAGGCCGAGGCAGGGAGTTCGCCGTGAGTTCAAGGCCAGCCTGGGCTGCATAGTGAGACTCTGTCTCAAAAGAAGAAAAAAGAAAAACAATTGTCCTTTCATGGACTTTTAGTTTTTCTTTATAGTACGTATTTTCACCTGACTGCATGTATATCTATTTGCTTTTTGAAGGTCCCTGTACTTGAACTGCATGTGGCAGAGAAGTGGTCGGGTCCTGCTCTAGGCTGGTGCTCATGAGAGTCGCAGGCACAGTGGAGGAGCTAAGGGGTGCTCACCAGATCAGTGAAGTCCGACAGTGCCCGCTGCGCACCACGCACTTAGCCCGCTGTAACTCATGCAACCCTCACGAGCAGACAGGACCAACACCACAGAGAGACGGCGAGACCGGGCTCAGTCGGGAAGGCTGTGTAAATCCCATCGAGGGGGTTGGGATTTAGCTCAGTGGCAAAGTGCTTGCCTAGCTCTGCATTCAATCCCCAGCACCCCCCCCCAAAAAGAAAAAAAAATCCCATCAAGGAGGGTTTCGGTTCATTTTTGTAGTGCTGAGAATGGAATCATCATGGAGCTTTTGATGTCTGTATAAAAAAGAATTTTATTAATTACTGGATACTTTGACAGTTGCTTAGTCTTGGGGCGCAGCTCAGAGGCGCAGCACTTGCCCAGCATGTACAAGACCCTCAGTTCTATCCTTGGCAAAAAAAAAGCAATGAAAAAAAAGTTTTCTGTGGTCCTTATGAAGAGAAAAGGAAATGTATGCAATAAGTATTATGCCTTTGTTCTGTTTCTTATACTTATTATAATCTAGATAACAAATTTTCTTTCAATGAGATCAAAGTCATGTGTATATAGAAAACACCAAAAATATATTCATCCTTTCAAAAATAACTGGGTAATAAGCATATTAGTCAGAATTCTAGAGCCTGTAGTACATGACAAAAGCAAAATTCCTTGCCATGTGGGGTTTATATTTTGGTAGGTGTAACATAAACACATGAATGAGGAAATCCAGAGCAAAATGAAGCAGTGTGCCAAGTGGAGAGGCACAGGACTGTAATTCCAGACATGTGTGAGGCTGAGGCAGGAGGATCACAAGTTCAAGGCCAGCCTGAGCAATTTACAGAGATCCTCTCCTAAGAAAAAAGTCTAGAGGTGTAGCTCAATGATGGAGTGCTGGATTTAATCCCTAATACTGGAAAGAAAGAAAAAGGAAATCCTAAGTGCTGTAACTAGAAATAAAGAAGGGATAGGACGTAATGAGTGATAGTGGAGGCACCCTTAGTGAGGGTGATAAGTGAATAGTTAAACAGGGCGGGACTGTTCGAAAGGATCAGAAGAAGAGAGGGAAGAAGCCTCAGGATTAGACGGGCAAGAAATCGGTTTAGCCAGCGGTAGACGTCCTCATCGTGTGAACTGGTCCCGGGGCTGTTTGGGTCGGAGACCGTGGACCCGGTTCTGGGGCAGCACTTTGAACATTTGCGTTAATGAAGCGCACTTAGCGCGGCAGTGACGGTCTCTCTGTTTCTAGGTGGTTTTCCGCGGGGGCGAAGGCGCGCTGCGGGTTTTGCCGGCCCTGGTGGACGTCATCCCCGAAGCGAGGCTGAACCTGGTGATTTACTACCTACGTCAGGGTGAGAGGGACTGTCCGGCTCTCACTGTGATGACATTTACTCTCCGACGGAACGACCTGCTCGACTTTCTAAAGCCACAGTACTTACGCAGACGTATCTTCAGCAAGTTCCTAGGACAGAACGAGCGTTTCAGTGTTTACGGGCTGCCTTTTCCCTTTCTCCTCATTCGTTTTGTGTTGCTGCTGACCTCGTCTCCCTCTTTTTTTCCTATGTTCAGTCCTTTGCTTTCTACCCATTCCCTTTTGATTTTTCCATTCTTTTCTTCCCCTTGCCTTGTACCTCTTCCTTTTTCTACTTTCCCCTTATGTACACCCACATTGTGTGTGTGTGTGCGTGTGTGCATGTGTGGCTCTTTTGAGACAGGGTCTTGCTACGTGGGTCGGGCTGGCCTTGAACTCACCATGATCCTCCTGCCTCAGCCTCCCAGGTGCTGGGATTTCAGGCACCACACCCAGATCATTTTCTTGTCTTTTGTTTTTAATCTTGTGTTTTATTTTTTCTATTTGCTCCAAATGTCTGCCTTTCTGTTTCTTCATATGCCAGGCCCCTACAGGAAGGGCTACGATTCAAAGAGAATGTAATATTTATTGCCCTTAAGAGAGCCACATGCGGAAAGCAGCCTTGCTGACAGCAAGCCGTCCAGGGCAGCGTGCACCTCTTAGCTGTGCTGCACACCAGCCAGACGACACGCTCCGCGTTGTGGAAAATGCATTTATTACAATGAAACGCGAACTTACAGACAGCCGTATTTGGTAGATAAACAAAAAGAACTGTGCTTTTGGATAAGAAAGAATCACTCTGTATATTTTATAAATTAAATTTATTATGAAAAATTTAAAACATAAAAGTGTATATTAGAATAAACACACAAGTATGTACCACACATTCAGTAATTCAAGGCATGGCTAATAATTCAAGGAACTTGATTCACCATCACTTTTTTATTCAAATCTTGACTTTATGTCATTTTACTCCTATATATTTAATGTCTCTTTTTTTTTTTTTAAAAACAATGATCCTTTTTCTTGTCTAAATACAATGCCATTAACATATTACACCCAGCCCATATTCTCGGCTTGTTTAGGTATCTTCGCAGCTTATCTGAATTTTCTAAGGATATTTCATGATCTTTAGGATAACTGTGCAACACTGAACTTGATGGAGAACTAGAGGACAGATAATAAAAAAGATCACGTTTCTTTGCTCTCTGTGTGTGTAGCAGAGCTGGGGATCAAACCCGTGGCCTCGCACATGCTAGACAAAGCCCTTTACCACTGAGCTACATCCCCAGCTCTGTTTTCTGTGAATATTTCAATACTGAAGGGTCTTACTGGGGACTGCTTCAGAAGGCTTTGCTGAAATACAGACGTTGTTATGTTTCAGATGATGTACAGGAAGCCTATAACTTAATTAAGGATCTGGAACCAACCACACCTCAGGTAATTGAGAATTTTAAACGAGTACTGTTAGAGCAGCGTGGCAGAGAGATTCCTGCTTTAGGACCTCAGGGAGGGCTGTGCATCTCGGCCCAGGCACATTCCATGTGACTTCTGAGGGAGAGCAACTGCCCGGGACCCTGACGTGGTGAGACGCCCTCACGTGCAGTGGATTCCTCCAAAAGGCTAAGGTTGGAAAATATTAGAATCTAGAGTGTGGGCAAGAAGGACCAGGTAAATTGTTTCTCTCACTAGTATACTTGCCTGTAACTTGTCCTTCTTGCCCGTTAGATTGTTCACCCCTCACAGCTGGGGCTGGCCATGTCGTGTCTCTGACATTGGACACTACCTACATAGCCGGCATCCCTTTTGTTCAGGACAGACTGGATGGAAATGTCTCCAGACCTGTGGAGTCTCAGCAAGTGTATTTCTCAAGTGTGTTAAAAACCTTCAGCATCTTTTGTGGTTTTTTTTTTAATGAGCTTTCTTCAATAAAAATTGATTGAAATTGCTAAGGAAAGTATCTGTTAAAGAATTGAACCAAGTCTGAAAAAAGGGATACAAATGAGGCCTTAGGATCCCAAGAAATGACATATTAATGGGAATCAGGGGACTTTCTTTTTGAAGGAAAGGAATACTAGGTTATTATAGCACTGAAAAGGGAAAATAATAAATATGATGTGGTCACAGAAAATATCAGCGACTGGTAAGGTAACAAATGATTACATAAACATTTTACTGGCTTTTGATCCTCCTTGAATGGACATAAAATAAAACTTATCTCCTGGAACGTCCACTCAATTATTTCTGCTTAATGTTGAGAATTTACAAATAAGGCGAATTCTGTTCTATGGCCATTTGCCTGCTAGAAACAAAATAAGTCTCCTAATTCATTCACGCTACAAACAGAACAGAGAAAAGCGGCTCCACAGATGAAGTATTGGGCTGATACAAGCGTTAAGTAGAAAGTCATCTCACGGCTCCCGCCCCTTTAACCCATCAGTCATGTCGTGTGTTTCCAGGAGTACATCCTCAAAGGAGTGGTCAACGCCGCCCTCGGCCAGGAGATGGGTTCGGTGAGTATGAACTCTCTGCTGTCTATACTGTGTTTCCCCACAAATAAGACCAACTCTTACATCAATTTTTGCTGGAAAAGACACAATAGGGCTTATTTTCAGGGGCTGTCTTATTTTTTCATGAACAGCAATCTACATTTATTCATTTATTTGTGTACCAAAAACTACACTTATTCATGTACAACAATCTACATTTATTCAAACACAGTCATGTCACCTTCTTCTGGAACATCATTCTAACTCTGCAGACCCAGATTCAAGCCTGAATTTCCTGCAGCTCCATTTCCTGTGGAACCATCAGCCCCCGTCTCTCATGTTCAGCAACAGAGCTGTCCTTAAGTGAGCACTGCTGGTCCATGAAGCCTGCTCGTAGTGCATCACTACAACACACGATGTACTGAGTTATGAAGATTCATATTAGACGCGCCTTGTCCCTTTCTTATCAAGTGCGCGCGTTATTCCCGTGTGTGTCTGTGCTGATCGTTCGGCAGTAAGTCTCCAGTGCATCCGTTTACCCAGGCGTTTGTCTCTCTTCCCAAGGTGTCTGCTTGGGTACCTATAAATAATTATAATTTGTATTATCGTTTAAGTATGAATGTCAATATTTATTTAGACTTAATTAGATATTAATATTATTTAATATTAATTAAATATTAATATTATTTAATATTTAGTATGTCCTCCATCATGTGTTGCAGCAGACATACTGAATGCATCTGTCTGGCTGACGATCTTAACCAAGACTTATTTTGAGAGTGGGGTTTATATTACAGCATCCTGAAAAATCATACTAGGGCTTATTTTCTGGTTAGGTTTTATTTTCAGGGAAATATGGTAGTTTGAAAAGTTGTAGACATGTTGGAGATACCAAAATGAATATCAAAGCGCAAATAGGCTTTTTCTGTAGTTTCTTTTATTTCTCCAAATCCTCCAATTAAAAAAAAATTCTGTTGTTTAAAAACAAGAAAAACCCTCAAACCTTTAACCCTCAAAATTACTGCTTTGTTTTAAAAGAGCCCTGTTTTTATACAGTGCTTGTATTTATAAAGAAAAACACCATTTCAGAGCTTTGTTCTAATTTACAGTGATATTTAAAATCTTGCACAGTGAGATTTGGCAAGTATAAAATGGGAGAAATTGTTCCTGTAGCTAAGCGTTTTCTTTTTCTTTAGCTACTGGAGATTGATCCTAAGCCCTTGTGCATGCTATATATGCCTTCTACCACTGAGCTATCCCCCCCATCCTCTTGGACAGCTTTTATAAACACTAACACACTGTCTAATATTAGGCTCTTGTCCATGTTGATAGGACATGTTAAGTTCTTTATGGGTTGAACCTGCAGCCTTCATACTGAGCTACAACTCCAGCCCTTTGTTATTTTTTATTTTTAGACACTGCCTGGCTAAGCTGCTAAATTTCCCAGGCCAGGAATAAATCTTTTTCTCTCTGGTTTGCTTCACAATGTCTTATGGCAGCAAGTATTTATCACATAAATAAACGAGTTTAATAAATACTCCTTGTACCCCTAGCTCCTGTACCAGTTCTAATATATTGTAAAAAGCATTAAGTATTTGTTGAATGAATGAGTAAATGAATTTATGTAATGTGAATACTTTCAGGATAGGATTTGTGGATTTGATTTTGTTTTCTTCTTTGACCCAGCATAACTTTTCTTTCCATTTCAGGTTATCGTTTTCTAATTGCTTACACCAATCACAATTAGTATTGTTTGGGGCATGATTTAAAACAAGGAGCACATGTTAAATTCTGATATGGTAGAGCCATGAAGTGTAATAAAAGTAGAATGTTTTTGCCTTATTCCTCTAGGTCAGCTCCATTTTCTTTTTCAGAGGGATCATATGAAAATTGCCCAGCAGTTCTTCCAGTTGGTGGGCGGCTCTGCAAGTGAATGTGGTACGTCTGAGGTCTTGCCAAGGGCAGCACCAACAGAAAAGTGTGATTCCCACTGAGGGGTGTGTGTTAGGCGCCACACTGTGAAGTGGGAGTGATTAGAGTTGGGGCTTTTGGACACCTCTGCTACAATGGAATGAGAGAATAAATTTACTCTTTAGTTCATGAGAATTTTAAAAATTTGTATCAGTTTTAGACCTAAAATGTTAGTTTTTATTGAATTTTCAAGAGTTCCTTTTTTTTTTTTTTTTTTTTTTTTTTGGTGCTGGGGTTTGAACTCAGGGTCTTGTGCTTGCAAGGCAAGCACTCTAACCACTGAGCTAAATCCCCATCCCCTACAGATATTTTTTCCAGTGTGTTGTTTGCCTTTATTTTTTCCTACATAAAAATTTTACAATTATCCTTAAATTTACTTTTTCCATGATTTTTTTTTTTTTTTTTTGAGACAGGGTCTCACTATGCAGTTCAGGCTGGCCTTGAACTCACTATGTAGCCCAGGCTGGCCTTGAACTCTGAGTGATCCTCGTGCCTTAGCCTCCCGAGTGCTGGAATTGCAGGCTCCACCACAGTCGGCTCCATAATTATTTGTTACATGGACACCAAGCTTAGAAAGTGCTTTCTTACTGCACAGTTGTATAATACTCAATACATTTCCCAGTCTTGTGACTTCATTGTTTTCAATGTGAGAGTATTGATTTCATCAGTCAAGATTCAGAGTAAGATTAGAGAAAGCTATAAAAGGCTTAATTGCCAGTATGAGCTGATATGGCTGCCTGTAGCAGTTGTCTATTGGTAGCATTTCTTCTGATTAACAATGTTAATGCTGAATTGACTGTTCAATTTGGGGGGTGGTGCTGAGGATTGAACTCAGGGCCTTATACGTGCTAGGCAAGTGCTCTACCACTGAGCTAAATCTCCAACCCCTGTGCAATATTTTTATCACCCTGGATATTCAAAAATGTTTCACTAACACATTTATTGAATAGTATTTTATTTCTTCATTTCATTCATTCATACAACAAAAATGTATTGAGGTGTATAGCAGAAATAAAAGAAAACTCCCCTCCCTTGTGAAGTTCCATTTAGTAACTGGACAGACAGACTGGAGACGGAGTATATAAATGAGTGTGTAGCCTATCAGACTGTTATATGAACAGAGGAGACCTGTGAGAGGGGCTGAGGTTATTCCAATCCCCTGTCGCCTCAAACAGGAGTCTGATCTCAGGCAGGAAGGTAGATCAGGGTCAGAACCAGCAGGTTCCATGGAATATTACTGCCCCGTGTGAGAGTGCTGCTTGGTTGTTGAGACAAGTGAAGAGAGAGCCCACGTCACATTAAGGAGTGTGTAGATGTTGGATGAGAGAATTGAAGCCCTGAGAGAGATGGGAATACTGTTGCTCGGGTGTCAGTAGGGTGTGTGTTCACTGGAACTCTGAGTGTGAACTGCCAGAGAGATTATTAGTCACTCTCCAGTATGGTGACCTGGGTTATGCTGGGCTTTCATCCACTAAATGGAACCTGTAATTTTGGAATCTGGAAATATGTCTTGGAATAGATTGCTATCACTGAATTATAAAATAATGCAGATTTCAATTTAAGAGAATTTTTTGTTTCATGAATTTTCATGGTTTCTTTTCCTCCTCCATTTCAGATACAATACCAGGCAGGCAGTGTATGGCTTCCTGCTTCTTCCTGCTTAAGCAATTTGATGATGTCTTGATTTACCTCAACTCATTTAAGGTTAGCTTAGATTTGTCTACAACTTTATGTATGAAATACTGTATATAGTGTGTGAGACGTTAAGAAACTTTTACAGGTAACCCTTTTTTCTCTGTTGCATTAGTGGCATCAAGGAATTAATCTGTTTTAAGATTATTTTTATGTTTCTCCAATATAACTAATGGTTTTATATTTTATATGTTAATGCCTAATGTGATCTGACCTTGGGATGTTTTTCAGAGTTACTTCTATAATGATGACATCTTTAATTTTAATTATGCCCAAGCCAAAGCTGCAACGGGCAATACCAGTGAGGGTGAAGAGGTGAGCACCTGCTTTTATTTTCTTTATCTTTATTTAAAGAATGACATTTACTAGGATACCTACTTTTGAAGGCATTTGAATGTTTCTATCTAAAAGTGCCCTTATCTTTTTCTTACTTAAAATGGTCAAGGATAAAGGACTATTAGAGATTTCCTTTTCTTCGGTTGCATTAAAAAGTATAATAAGAATAGACATGTAGATTTTATAACCACATTAATGGTTACCCTTTTGATAAGTTTTATAGACTATACAAAGGGAGATCCAAATATACAGTGAATGTTTAAATTAAAAAATTTATTGTAGTGAAAGACATATTGCCATTAATCTCCCTCGAAATACTCCCTGTTGCTTCAAATGCACTTGTACCTATCACTCTTGCCACTTCCTGAAGTAATTCTGGAACTCCTCTTTCATGAGTGTCTTTACAAGGTGTGATCAAAAATACAGTGAAGGCTGCTTCTAAATGCCATCCATCTTACTGGCTGGGTCTGGTACCATGTGACTTCTGGCTCTTCGCCAAAGTCAAAATGACTATGAAAGGTGAAACATCCTGAATTGATTCCGGACACTGAGGCAGCCATGACAGTTTAACTAATGGCACTTACCAAACTGCTTCAGAAAGTGGCAAGATAATGCTGTGTTTGTAGTGAGTGGAAGTATTTTGAGTGGAATTGGTGGCATTGTGTCTTATACTGTAATCAATTTAAAAAAATTTAAACATCCACTGTATTTTTGATCACACCTTGCCTATGAAGAAAAGTGTATAAATCCTAAGTGCACCACTTGGTGACTCTTCACAAAGTGAGCATGCCCATGTAATCAGTATCCAGACGGTGAAACAATATTAAAAACCCTGTACGGGGCTGGGAATTTAGCTCAGAGGTAGAGAACTCGCCTAGCAAATGCAAGGCCCTGAGTTCCATCCCCAGCACCCCCAAAAAGCCCGGTATTTCCTTTGTAAGTCTGTCCCATTCCCCCTGGGTATCCCCTATCCTGACTTCAAACCTTACAGATTGGTTTGTTTGAATTCTTCAAAACAATTCAATCTAACAATTCAGTTTTGTTGTTCATCTCTAAGGCCACAGTGATCA
Source organism: Hystrix cristata (assembly GCA_004026905.1). NCBI lineage: Eukaryota > Metazoa > Chordata > Mammalia > Rodentia > Hystricidae > Hystrix > Hystrix cristata. The sequence goes on from PVJO010028830.1 coordinate 17,580, forward strand.
TCAGTGTAGGACAAGCTGGTAA
>PVJO010028831.1:0-17593 GCA_004026905.1 Hystrix cristata
CAGAATTAATGTAATGAATGTGACCATTGTATGTAGAATATACCAATACATGTTCTTGGTTTAAAATAAAATAAAAAAAATAGTATACTCTCAAGGAACATCCATTTACATACAAATGACTCTAGTTTATCCTTTTTTATGGCAGTGTAGTACTCCATTGTGTAGAAAAGCCACATTTTCTTTAGTCATTCATTGGTTGTTGGGCATTTAGGTTGTTTCCAAGACTTAGCTATTACAAATTGTGTTGCTATAAACATGGTTGTGCATACATCCCTGTGGTGTGAGGATTCCAGTTCTTCTGGGAAGAGCCCCAGTAGGGGGATAGCTGGATCAAATGGAACCTCTAGTTCTAGTTGTTTGAGGAATCTCCATATTGATTTCCATAGTGGCTGGACCAGTCTACATTCCCACCAACAATTGAGGAGGGTTCCTTTTTCCCCACAGCCCCGCCAGCATTTATTACTGGTTGATTTTTTCATAAACGTGGTTCTTTCTGGAGTGAGATGGAATCTTAATGTTGTTTTGATTTGCATCTCTTGAATGACTAGTGATGTTGAACTCTTTTTCATGTATTTATTTGCCATTTTTATTTCTTCATCTGAGAAATGTTTATTCATTTCAGATGCCCATTTTGGGATTGGGTCTTTGAATTTGGGAGGTTTGATTTTTTTGAGTTCTTTGTATATTCTAGATGTTAGACCTTTGTCTAATGGATAGTTAGTAAAAATTTTTTCCCAGTCTGTGGGTTTTTGCCCTACTCTATTGGTGATTTCTTTTTCTGTGCAAAAGCTTTTTAATAGCATGTGGTCCCAAGCACTGATTCTTCGTGTTGTTTCCTGTGCTGTTTGGGTTATGTTCATAAATTTTTTCCCTACCCCTATGTCTTCGGGGGTTCTTCCTATTTTATTCTCCAGTAGATTTAGTGTTTCTGTTTTAATGTTTAGATCTTTGATCCACTTTGACTTTAGTTTAGTACATGGTGAGAGACTTGGATCTAGTTCTAGTTTTCAGCATGTGGCAAGCCAATTTTTTCAGCACCATTTGTTAAAGAGGCTATCTTTCTTCCAGTGAGGGTGTTTGGCTCCTTGGTCAAAGATGAGGTATTTGAGTGTTTTTGGAGTGGTTTCTGCATCTTCTAATCTGTTCCATTGATCCTCAGGTCTGTCTTTTTGCCAGTACCATGCTGTTTTTATTACTGTAGCTTTGTAGTATAGTTTTAGGTCAGGAACTGTGATGCCCCCTGCCTCTCCCCTATTGCTTAGGATTGTTTTTGCTATTCTTGGTCTCTTGTGGTTCCAGATGAAGTTCATGATTGTCCTTTCTAATTCTTTGAAGTATGTTGGTGGTATCTTGATTGAAATTGCATTAAATCTGTATAGTAATTTAGGCAGTATAGCCATTTTCACTGTGTTGGTTCTTCCTACCCAGAAACATGGGATATCTTTCCATTTTCTGATATCCCTTTCTATTTCCTTTTTTAGAGTGCTGAAGTTTTCAATGTAAAGGTCTTTTACTTCCTTTGTTAGGTAGATTCCTAAGTATTTTATTTTTGTGTGTGTGCAATTGTGAAAGGTATATCATCTGCTATTTCTTTTTCAGTGGGTTTATTGTTTGTGTATAGGAATGCTGTTGACTTTTGAGTGTTGACTTTGTATCCAGCAAAGTGACAGAATTTAGTTATTCAATCCAGAAGTTTTTTGGTAGAGTTTTTTGGGTCTTCTATGTAGAGTATCACGTCATCAGCAAATAATGATAGTTTAACTTCTTCCTTTCCTATCTTTATTCCTTTTATTTCTTTCTCTTGTCTAATTGCTCCGGCTAATGTTTCCAGAACTATGTCCAATAATAGTGGTGATAGTGGGCAACCTTGTCTTGTTCCACATTTTAGTGTGAAAGGTTCCAGTTTCTCACCATTTAGTATGATGTTGGCCGTTGGTTTGCCATATATGGCTTTTATCAGATTTAGATATATACCCTCTATTCATAATTTCTGTAGGGTTTTTATCATAAATGGGTATTGAGTTTTGTCAAATACTTTTTCTGCATTTATTGAGATGATCGAGTGATTTTTGTTTTTGACTTTGTTGATACAGTGTGTTACATATATTAATTTGCATATGTTGAAACATCCCTGCATCCCTGGGATGAATCCTACTTGGTCATGGTGTATAATCTTCTTGATAATTCGTTGTATTCTGTTGGCCAGAATTTTGTTGAGAATTTTCACATCTATGTTCATTAGGGAGATTGGCCTGTAGTTCTCTTTTTCAGTTGGGTCCTTTTCTGATTTTAGTATTAGGGTGATGCTTGCTTCCAGGAATGATTTTGGAAGTACTGCTTCCTTTTCAATTTCATTAACAAAGTTGAGGAATAGTGGTATTAGATCATCTTTGAATTGCTTGTAAAATTCAGCTGTGAAGCCATCAGGACCTGGGCTTTTCTTTGTTGGTAGGTTTTTAATTACCTCTTCAGTTTCGATGGCTGATATTGGTTTATTAAGTGTTTTTATCTCTTCTTGGTTTAGTTTTGGTAATTTGTATGTTTCTAAGAATCTGTCCATTTCTTCCATGTTTTCCATCTTGTTTGAGTATAGGTTCTTGAAGCAGGTGTTGATTATCTTTTGGATTTCTGACAGGTCAGTTGTGACTTCACCCCTTTCATTTTTTATTGCATGGATTTAGGTCTTTTCTTTCCTTTTTTTGATCAGGTTGGCTAGGGGTTTGTCTATTTTGTTTAGTCTTTCAAAGAACCAACTCTTTGATTCATCGATTCTTCATATTGTTTTCTTGGTTTCTATTGCATTGATTTCAGCTCTGATTTTAATAATTTCCTCTAAAAAAATCATTTCCTCTCTTGTGTGAGGTTTGGGTTTGATTTATTCTTTTTCTAGTTGCTTCAGGTTCAGCATTAAGTTGTTTATTTGAGCTCTTTCTGTCTTCTTGATGTGAGAATTCAATGCGCTAAACTTACCCCGTAGCACTGCTTTCATTGTATCCCATAGGTTCTGGTATGTTGTTTTGTCATTATCATTTAACTGTATAAATTGCTTAATTTATTCTTTAATTTCTTCTGTGACCCAGCTGTTATTAAGCAGGATATTACTTAGTTTCCATGTGTTTATGTGGTTTTTTGGTTTCTGTTGCCACCAAATTGTAGTTTCACTGCACTATGGTCCGACAGTATGCATGGGATAATTTCAATTCCCTTACATTTACTTAAGTATCCTTTATGATCTAGTATGTGATCTATTTTGGAAAATGACCCATGTGCAGCTGAGAAGAATGTGTATTCCGCTGTTGTAGGGTGGAACACTCTGTAGACATCTGCTAAGTCCATTTGTTCACAGAGTTGATTCAGTTCTGATATTTCTTTGTTAATTTTCTGTCTAGTTGATCTGTCTCTTTGTGAGAGTGGGGTGTTGAAGTCTCCCATTATAATTGTGTTAGTGTTTATTTGATCTTTCATGTCCCTTAGTATTAGTTTTATGTATTTGGGTGCCCCAATATTTGGTGGATAAATATTAATGATTGTTATTTCTTTCTCTTGAAGTTTTCCCTTGAGAAGTATGTAATGGCCGTCTTTATCCCTCTTGATTAGTCTTGGTTTGAAGTTTACTTTGTCTGAGATTAGGATAGCTACCCCTGCTTTTTTCTGGGTTCCTGTTGCATGAAATACTGCTTTCCATCCTTTGATTTTCAATCTATGTATTTCCTTTTGGGTTAGATGTGTCTCTTGTATGCAGCATATTGCTGGATCTTCTTTCTTGATCTATTCTGCTAGTCTATTTCTTTTAATAGGTGAGTTGAGCCCATCTACATTGATGGTTACAATTGTTATGAATTGACTCATCTTTGTCATTTATCTTTTCTCTTGTTGGTTCTGTGTTTTACCTCAGTTCAACTGCTTGTCTTACCTGGTGTATTTTTGTTTGTGCCCTTATAATTTTAGTTAACTCTTTCCTTTTCCAGGATCTCTTTTAAGGTATTTTGCAGAGGCCATTTGGAGGTCATAAATTTCTTCTGTTGTTCTTTGTCATGGAAGTATCTTATTTCATTGTCGGACTTGAAAGATAGTTTGGCTGGGTACATCAGTCTGGGTTGGAGACTGTTTTCTTTTAAGGCTTGAAACACTTTACTCCAGGCTCTCCTTAATTTAAGGGTTTGTGTAGAGAAATCTGCTGTGATTCTGATGGGTTTGTCTTTATAGGTGATTTGTTTTTTTTCTCTAATAATTTTCAGTATTCTGTTCTTTTGCTGAATTTCTGGAATCTTGATTATTATATGTCTTGATGTGGTTTTATTTTGGTTATGGGTAATTGGGGTTCTATATGCCTCACTTATCTGTATATCAAGTTCTTTTCTCATGCTTGGGAAGTTTTCCATCATTACTTCTTCTGTAAATAATCTTTTCAGATCCTTCACATTGTCTCCTGCTTTTTCATTCACTCCTATTACTCATATCATGCTTCTTTGCATCATCTTGTAGGTGTTGTAGTGATTTTTCATTTTCTCTGGCTATTTTTAAGAGGTCTTTCTTTTCATTGTCACTAATTGCTGTCTTATCTTCTAGGTCTGAGACTCTATCTTCTCTCTCATTCAGTCGACTGTGTACACTTTCCAGCAAGTTTTTTATGTCTTGGATAGCTGTTTGGATCTGTTTCATGGGTTCCATTTCTTTGCTAAGTTGCATGTTCAAGTTTTCCATTGTTTTTCTCAGCTCCTCTGTTTTTTTTTTTTATCTGTGTTGACTCTGAACTCATTAAGCAAATCTTTCATTATGCTTGTCATCTCTTTTTTGACTTGGATGATTATTTCTAGTCTGATGTTCTCTGTAGCTGTACCTATCTGCTTTTCACCTTCTGCTGCTATCATATCTGAGAGTTTGACTGGGTGTCTTCTGATTTCCTCTATGTCATTGTCCCCTGTGTTTGTTCTGGGTGAGCTGGGGGTCTGGGGTGTGTTTTGCTCCTATGTCTTTTCATTTTCTCTGTATGGATATGTACTTTGCCCCTCTTAGTTTGTTCTCCTTGTTGGTTTGATATTTTCTTTGTGAGAGGTTATATTAAGATTAGGTACTAGTGTTCTCCTAGGGAATGCCTGTATTTATGGTTTCTTTGGGGTCTCTGGAGTACTTGGCTCTTATGAGATTTATGTCCCCATGTTTGTCTTCAGTGACAAGGTCATATTTGGCTCTGCTTGGTATTGGGGGCTGTTGCAAGGTATTCACGCAGTCAGGAGGGTGCCCGTGCTGTTTCTGGGTTCCTGGGCACCGGCTAGGCCTGCCCCTGTCACAGGAGGACACTTTCCGAGGGAGCCAAGCCAGCAGCAGCCAGAGTTGGGATCCAGACTGGATTTTTTAAAATCACTGGATCCAGTGATACATTCTATAAATGACACTGGATTTTCAAAAGAAATTTAAGTATACGTTATTCATAAGTTATGTTAAAAGTTTGAAAATAAAGATATGCAAATAGAATTATCAGGAAAAAGTTGAAAGAAAGACACTATAGTTGTATCATTAATAAAACATTATAATTCAAAGAAAATCAATATTAGGGATGAAAAGAATCTTAATTTCATGATAAAAAAAGAAAGTTACAAGTAAGACATGAAAATCTAGTCTTTATCTGTCTAGCACTCTCAATTTAAAATATAATAAAGTACATGTCAGCGCAGTTACGATAGCAGACTAATGCACAATGATACTAGGTAATTTGAACATATTTCTTTGACAAATAAAAATACAGCAGCCAAAAAAGCAAAAACATAGTAAAGATATAAAGGATTCAAATAAAGTGAAAGGAAAATCTATTTCTTTAAAGATTATATCTAAAGACATAGATAAAACTAAATATGAAAATTTTTCCAATACATATTTCTAAGTTGCTGAGGTCTTGAAAACTACCAAATAATCAGTATGATTTTTCTCAGTAAAATATAATAAAATTGAGAACTAGTAACAACAAAATGCTAAATAATTCTTGAATCAAATAGCAAATCAAATTTAAAAAGATAAAATGGTAGTAATAGTAGAATAAGATCATATATCAAAATTTGTGAGATACCACTAAAATTATGTTTGCAGGATACATTTATAACTTTAATGTACATCAGAAAAGAGTCAAAATTAATGAGCAGAGCATACATTTAAGAAAAATAACCACAGCATAATGAATCTAAAGAATTTACACCAGAAATGATGAAAATAAAGGCAGAAACCAATACAAGAGAAGATTAAAAATAATTTAAAACAAGCAATAAAATCAAATCAAGCTATTCGGACAGTCAAAGTTATGAAACTCTAACAGACAAGATCAATGTGGGGTGGTGGGTGGGAAAGGAATGAATCTCAGAGGTGGGAAGGAGGGTGTGCCCGGACATAAAAATAAGATTATAATCTGAGAGGCTTTTAAGGAATCATTTTATGCGAGCAAATTTGAAAGTGTGCATGATGTGTATAAATTGCTGGTGAAAGTACAAATGATGAAAACGTATTCAGTAAGAAATTAAAACACTAAAGAGACCTACAACCCCTAAAGAAATCTGAGCGATCACCCTAATGTGCCCTCTGAGGAAGCTCAATCTCCCGCACGGCTCAGACCTAATAAGAACAGACCAGGAGAGCGGCGATTTGGTGCAGGACCTCGATTCCACGATTCTGGTTGCAAATCCCGCTGGACAAGAACCGAGTCACACTCAGTGGTCAGGTTCAACGTTGACCTTATGGAAAAGTTGTTCGGTTTGCGTCCAGTTCGGTTTGCGACCCAAGTCACGGAAAGATTTGAGTTTGTAAACCAAAATACCACTGTAGTTCTGAGGACTAGAAAAAGGAGATAAGTTCTCCAATTTGTTTGATGAATGCTAATAGAAATACATCATAAGTAAACTGGACTAGAAGATTACAAGGAGGAGAATTTGTAAGTTATTCTCAATTAGAGGCAAAAATCCTGAATAACGTATTAATTATTTCATTTTATGATCAAGGAAGTCTCAACCCGAATGCAAAGAATGATCTTTTTAATTTTATTTTCATGTTTAGCATAATGGAACAAAAGTTAATATTACTAAAGAAAATATGAAAAGCTATTCTTCTTACTTGTATGAAAAAATAAAACAAAATTTCCTAACAAAATAATTACAGAATAACAATAGTTAATATACTTTATATCAAAATCTTAAAAGAATGCCCAAAATGTTACTCAGAGTCCAAGTGATAGACAAAAAATGACTCTCTCTTACAGAGAAGAAACAAGCAAGTAAAAGCACAAAATTTTCTGTTCCGTGAACTAAGGGAAACTAGTAGTATAAATGAAACAAATTAGCATATATAGTAAAATATTTTTGAAACAATGGAATAGTTAATTTAGAGAATTGTTTGGACTTCTCCCTACTTCCCATTTATTTGTCTTCCATGAAAAAATGATCTTAAAGATTAAGAAATCTAAGTATTTTAATGTATTAATTTATTAAAAATGGATTTGTTGTTACATGAAAAATTATATAAAACTCAATAACCATTAATGATAAAAACATATCAATAATAAATTGAAAGGCACTTCTCAAATTGATGAAAGACTACAAAGCCTGTGGCATGAATACTTTCATTCATGACATACAGGAAAGATGACTTTCAGAGTCAAGGTAAATGGAAGTATATTTTTATTGCTACCTCTATTTAACATTTTATGAAGTGTCCTAGACAATGTAATAAAGCAAGAAAAATGAATAAAAGACGTGAGATTTTTAAGAGGAAAAGTATAAATTATTGTTAAAAGGAGATAAAGAGAAGATAAATAATTTTAAAAGGTTTATCATAACCATACAGTGGAAAAGTCAGCATCATTAATATGTCAATTATTTCAAAATGTATCTATAAATCTGTTTTATCTTCAAAAAGCTTCAAAACATATTTTTCAAGGAACTTAGCAATTTGATATTTTTAATTTGGATAGAATAAATGACCAAGAAGTGGGGGAAAAACAGGATAAATTAAAAGGACCATCCTACCAGATATCTAAAATCAGATAACAGTTAATAACGAATAATTGAGAACATACTCTTTTTTTTTTTTTTTTTTTTTTTTTTTTTTTTTTTTTTTTTGGTGCTGGGGATCGAACTCAGGGCCTTGTGTTTGTGAGGCAGACACTCTGACCACTGAGCTGAATCCCCGGCCCATAATAACGAATAATTAAAACCATGTGCCTGGTGTAAGAATAGAAAAGTACACTAATGAAACATAATATAGCACTTACAAGTAGGCTCATGAATGTAGAGGATTTAGTATGTATTGTAGAGTTGGTGTTACAGCTGGAGAATAAGACAGACTATTCAACAAGTGATAATGAGGAAAATTCATCTTCTCTCTAGGAAAAAATAAAATTATGTTTCTCTCACACACAACAAACAAAACAAATTTGATGTACTTGTAAAGCAAAACTTTGAAAATGTAAGTACATTTTATGACCTAGCAGAAGAAAAGTGTTCTTAACTATGGGACAAAAAATGCATAAATGTTACAATAACGATAAGTATGTTACACCAATATTCATAACTTCCACTGTCTTCAATCCTGCTAAGTTTGGAAAAGATATTCAGAATGCATGAAGCAGACCAAGGACTTGTATTTAACATATACAAAGAACCCATAGAAAGCAAAACCAAGACCGAGAGACAACAAATGCAAAGATGACATTACCGACAGCAACACAGAGAACGCTAAAAACAAAGAAGCTAATCAGCCCTGTACAGAATATTCAGACTTAATAACCTGTTACACTATTTATAAATACAGATTCAAATACAAATTAAATTACATCTGGTGAGGACATCTGGTGAGAACAAATGGAAAGTGTCTTACCTCATTATTAAGAGAGTAAATTGGTGCAACTTCTTTAACAAATACTTTAGTAGTATCAAAAAGCATAAAATCAGAGGCTGGAGACTTAGCTCAGTGGTTAGAGTGCTTGCCTAGCAAGCACAGGACCCAGAGTTCAATGAGAAGCACCAAAAATAAATAAATAAAAGAAAAGAAAACAAAAGAAAGAAAAATAAAAGCATAAGATCTGTATGTCTGAGGTCCCAGTAATTCTACTTCTAAATTTTTACTTTAGGAAAATCTTCACACATACACTCAAGAAGGCACTGACAGGAATTTCACCCCCACATGCTTTTCTAACAGCAATAAAATGGAAACAATCTAAATGCCAATTCGTTCCCAATGGTAAGCACTTCACTAATGGAAGGAAAACCAAACCAAACCTCTACCCTCCTATAGTTTAGATCATCATTTGAGAATTCCACATACCATGAATACTCTACTTACTTCCCAATCTTAGAAACATGTATCCTTTACCACAGCCTAAATAAGGAATTAAAATGTAGTATATCTATACTAAATATATTAATTGCTTCATCAGTAAAGCATGTTAGTATAGTTTAATAATATGAAGGTATGAATAACTCTTTGACATCATACTATCATTTGGAGGTGACGGTAATTATTGGAATAATAAAAAGGAATTTGCAATTATCATGTGTTATTTGTATGAATATGCTCCCAGAAATTTCACTCTGTCAATGGGCTAACAACGGATTAATTACTCACAAATTATCAAAGAGATTATTCCAAAGGATAAGTGGAGACTTGTAATTAAGGAAAAGTACCAGCAGAACTTCCAGAATACAGACTTTAAAATTAGACAAATCCAGCCTTCAGTAAAGGTCCTGCTGCTACGATATTCATTGTCAAGTCATCTCAATTCTTTTTATTTTATTTTATTTTATTTTAATTTTTAATTTATCACTACAGGTTCATAGTGCAAATGTAATCACACAATGATTACATTTATCATGGAGAATTGGTACATGTACACGACACGTCTTAATTCTTTTTCTTTTCTTTTTTCATCCCTTGCAGCTCCCCTCCCTATTCCTTCCAACTTTTGATCTCTTTTCATTTGCAAAAGCTCTATTTTCACCATTTTTCCCTTAGATTCTTGTTTTTCATCCCCTTTCCTTTCCCTCCCTCCTCCCTCCCTCCACCTCTTATTACCCCATCCATTTGAAAAAATATCTCCATACTTTCTATTTATCTATCTTCTATTTTGCTATATATATGGATTTCTCATATAAAAGAAATCACATAATATTTAAGTTTGCATGACTGACTCATTTAATTGAACATTATGTTTCAAGTTGCATCCATTTACCTATGAATTCCTCAAGCTTATCTACCTTTATGGCAGACTAGTATTCCACTGTACATAAATACCACATTTTCTTCACTTTATCCATCCATCTGTTGTTGTGCATATGCACAATTTCTAAAATCTAACTATTATAAGTTGTGCTGCTATACATGGGTATGCATGTGTCCTTGTAACTTAGTGACTTTATCTTTTGGGGGAGATGCCTACAAGAGAAATAGCTGAGTAAAATGGAATTTCTGGTTTTAGTGTTTTGAGGAATCTCTGGACTGATTTCTATAGTGGTTGTACTGGCTTACATTCCCACCAACAACACAGAAACGTTCCCCTTTCCCCACATCCTCACCAGCATTTGTTCACCTACCTTCTTTGAATTTCGTATTTTCCTGTCCATGAAATGGGATAAAACCTACTTCAGAAGACCTTCACCAGCTTGGAAAACCAAAGCACTAGCATCTCATGATCACATCATTTCTAGAAACTTTCATAACAAATTTATGACTGAAAATAAAAATTTTCAGGTTATCACTCATTACCTCAATCCTCACACCACTAAGCTTTATACATGCACTATTCTGATCCGATGGCACACTCCTTAAGCCCCTAAACCCTTTAGAGTTGGCCGTCAGAGAAACCTACGAGAGCTTCAGTCTATTTCCTAACATTCTTCTCACTTTCTTGATCCACCAGAAACCCGCTTTCCCCTGAGACCACTTTCCCAGCACCCCTAGCAAGTAGTTGCTGCATTCTCTCCACATACTTTATGCCAAGAGCTACTTAGGAGCGTTGTTTCTTCTCCCACTTTGAAAATCCACAGCTCTTTTGAAAGCTCAAGACTCTACCCTTGTTGGTGCGGCCATCCCAGACTGATAGACACCTTATTTCCTTTAGGTAACTCTCTCAAACACTGCGATCATCATAATTCAAGGTAATTTCAACGTCTAATATTCTGAGTTCCCAATTTCTTGATTTCATCCTCTCCATTCATTAGCCTAACTACTGTGATTTTTTTTACCTTGTTATTATCGATAATTATATCATTTCTATAACCTTGATTTTAATCATTCTAATATAAGACATCTACTTCCTTTACTTCTGTATTACTACCTGTAGTGCCCCAATACAAGCAGTTCCACATACTGACTCTGCTAACCTTTCAACTGCATAACTCTGCTCATATTCACCCTTCTTTTTCACAAGGTTAGATCTGATAGTCTGTAAATAAAATTGTTCCTCCACATAAATCCCCAAGGGTCTTGGTCTGCTTCCTCCTTCTACCTTGTTTGATAAAATCTCAGCAATAGTTAAACTGTCTCCATATTTACTCTTCATGTGCTCTTACAAGCTGAGCATACCCATGATGTTATTCTACTTTGACTCCAAAAATGTCACTTCTGCAAAGGAGGTAGGTGGGAGCTATGAGTTCACTTTTTGTTGTCGTTCAGCATGGCTGTTACCTGTCCTATCATTTTCACCCCCAGAATTCTTGGAAAATTCTAGAACTTGTATTCAGCTGAAGAAAACCACCTTCCTTCCACTTTGATGACTCCGGCTCAGTTATTAAAGTCTTTCTAGAGAGGCCAATACCACTGTGTATGGCTGCTTCTGCGTGGCCACTCAAATCAGAAACTCATTCACAGGGGAAGGGGGTAAGTTCCACCCAGAACGGGACATTGATAGAGTTGTTTCTGACACTTTTCTTGTTTCATTTTTCTGTCTTTTCTCCGTTTTATAAAGATTACCTCTTAGGCTATCAATATCTACTGCAGGAAAATAATGTGATAGCCATCTCATTCTCTGTAGTCTGAGATTAAATCAGTTTTGGAATTAAATATTTCTCATCTTTAGATCAGCATGCTGGTAGGCACATGAAGGAACTCTTCTCACAGGTAAGTGATTTCCCACTCTGCCTATTATTTGCCAGGCTGGGCTGGAACCATGGGCACAGCTGAGTGCGCATTGTACAGGCGGGTACTTTCCCCCTACACATTAGCTTGTAACAGTCACCTGGAATGTGAAAATCTTCTGGAATAGTACAATCGACTGCTTGTCATTCATTTTAGTGATGTAATCGTTTTGAAAAATAATCAGTTTTTTATTCATTTATTAATCCATACTATCTATACAGATTGAAATCTATAAAAATCCAAGGCCGTTTGCTGGGTGCTTGAGCAAAGAGGAGAAAAGGCAGTCTCTGGTTAGTTATCTAGTTGGGAAGCTAAGTACTGCCCACATCAAGTATTCTACAGAGCAATGACTTCAGGGAGGAGTGTTGGAAGTATTATTTAGAAATGAGAGTTTTACTATTCAAAGTGGCTGATTTAATAGAATGCCAATTAAAACTACGTTACTACAGTCTTTTTCTGAAGAGATTTTCCAAAAAATATATCTAAGTGATAACAGGGAAAAAATAAAACCATACAGAAGTCAGTAATTTAGAACCATAGAATTTAAGAGCTAAAAATACATCAAGGGGCTGGGGGTTTAGCTCAAGTGGTAGACGGCTTGCCTAGCCAGCTCAAGGCCCTGAGTTTGATCCCCAGAATCTCCCCAAGATAAATACATAAAAAAATGAAAAAATTAAGAGTACATCAAAATTCAGCTAATGAGATCTTCAAGATTTTACCTCATAAATGTAGAAAGCTAGAAAGATCTTCGTTCCACCCCTCAAAACAAGAAAAAAATCCAGATAAACTACAAATCAACAACTTTTCTTGACCCTGTGTGAGAACTAAGCAGTCGACAAGTACAGTCTCTCCGCGGAGAGCGACCGCAGAGGAGATAGGCCTGAGTGTTTGCCCACCTGTCACAGGGGCCTTAGTGACATCATGGAAACATCATTCAGGGAGAGCTGGGGACAAACTGCTGGGGGCTGGACGCTCTTCCGAGAGGGTGAGGTCTCTGAGGGATGGACGTCTAGGGGCTTCTTTTTCACTCCCTTCCAGGCTTTTCCACCGCAAGGTCCTCTTCACGTTCACACGGAAGGTTGGGAGAATCCTGAGAAAGCTTGCTAAGGGGCGCAGGCTCAGGGAAAAAAGTAGCAGCCATTGCCAAACTCTTGCTGGATCCGCCTCCCCTATTTCCCTGGTGAAAAATGTCTTAATCTGTGGAGGGAAGTACAATGAAAATTGTCGTCTTACTACAGTGGCCAGATCTATTGCAAAATACAAGCCTAGAAGAACCCAGATTCCTAGGGTCTACCTTACTGAAGTTTAACCACATCAGAGAATGCTCCCTGCCACATATCTTCTACCATCGCATCTACAAGTACCAAACAGAAATAGAAGTGAAATATTTCTGAAAAAGCTGCAAAAGACAAATTCTCTGCAAAGAGCAGAATTTGAGAAAATTATCGCAGTATAAAAATGTGCGTCAAGAACACAAAATAGTGCCAGAAGAAGGTGAGGCCTCCAGGATATTTAAAAAATCTGATGATATTACTACAACCATCATATTAAAGGCCCAGCAGATGGAAAGGTATGCTTATCTCCACCCATAAGATTTATTTATCTCAGCATATTCTGTCCTTTGCGACATACCTAGCTGTCGTCAATAAATTAAGAAATACAGAAAAAGAACACTGAAGAGAAAACCAATCAGACTCAATCTAAGCTTCCATTTTATGTATCTAGAAAAAGAAGATCAAATTAAACACAAAGCAAGTAGAAAGAAAGAAAGAACAAAATTTGATTATGACATTCAGGGCTCTAATGGAAAAAGTGGACAATACGTAGTATCAGATAGGTTATTTCCACAGAGAGTAAAACTATAAGAAAAAAATCAAGTGTAAATGCTTGGACTCGAAAGCACAGTAATGGAAATGAAGGACGCCTTCAGCAAGCTCACTAGTAGATCCCAAACCGCTGAAGAATGAAGTCTATCAACCTGAAGACAGGTCAACAGGGAAGACTCCAATCAAAAGGAAAGGGGAGAAGGAATAGATCAGCACATCAGAGATACGTGTGACAATGTCTGACACTCTAAAATACATGTGACTGGGGTACCAGAAAGGGAAGAGAAAGAGAAGAAGCAGGACTACAGAAATCATATGAGTATATGACAATTTCCCAAAGTTGTTCACTTATACCAAAAAGCAAATCCAAAGCCAGGGGATAAGTGGCAAGATAGATACCTAAAGACAAACACAACGAGACATCATATTCAAACAACAGGAATATAAAATATTTTCTAATATGGAAAAGGAAAAATTAAATGCAAGCAAATATTCCTCATGAGCATCCGTACAGAAATCTTCAAAATGTTAGAAACTAAAAAATTTCAAAATCTTAGAAATTAAATCTAATATATGAAAGATAATACATCGTAATCAAGAAGGGTTTATTCCAGGAGCACAAGGCTGATTCAAAATTCAAAAATCAACAAACATAACCCAGCTTATTAATAGGCTAAGTAAAAAAACACATAATAATAACAGCTGTATGAAGAAAGCATTGGATAAAATTCCAAATTCACTCTGAATTAAAAAAAAACTCTCGATAAGGTGAGAATAGTAGGGAATGTCCTTAATTTGACAGAAAGTGCCTATAAAAACCTATGGCTGACTTCACTCACAGTAGAAAGAGACCAAATGTTTATTTCGTACATAAGATTAGAAACAAAGCAAGGGTGTCCTTTATCACTACTCTTATTCAACGTCATGCTGAAAGCCACTCAATGCAATAAGTCCAAATAAACAAAGAGACAGCATACCAATTGGAAAGGAAGCATGAAAAGTATTTCTATTTTCAAAGATAATTGTTTACAGGGACTGGGGATTTACCTCAGTGGTTAGAGTGCTTGACTTACAAGCACAAGGCCCTGAGTTTGATCCCTAGCACTAAAAAAAATTTTTTTTAAAGATAATTATTTACATAGAAACCCAGAGATTTTACAAGAATGTGTCTAGAAATAATGCATGAGTTTAGCAAGAGAATAGGCTGCAAGTCAGCATGCAGGAAGTCATTTGTATTTCCACATACTACCCATAATAAATTAAAACTTAAAAACAATATAGTTTAAAATAGGATCTACATAATAAATATACTTAGTTATAAATTAAGGAAAATGTAAAGTTTCTATATGTTGGAAAGTACAAAACATAGTTGAAGAAATCAAAAAGGAAATAAACAATTAGAGAAATAAAATGTGATCATGAATTTTAAGATCCAGTCCTAAGGCTATAAACATATAGATTCAAGGCATTTCCAATCAAAATCTTGAAGAATCTTTTATAGATATTGATGAACTGATTCTAAGATTTACATAGAAAGGGAAAGGAGATAAAGAGCCGAAACTATTCTGGAAAAGGAGCAAAGTTGGTGAACTTACACTTCCTGATTTTAAGTCTTAGCTGTAAAGCAACAGAATCCAGGAAGTATTATACTGGCGAAGAGGTGGACACAAAAGGCCTGGAACAGAACCGAGAAGCCAGAAGTGGACCCACACAGGTATTACCAACTGATTCTGGGACAGAGGTGAGTTGGTCAATTACTTCAACACGTGGCATTGGAACACTTGAATATCCATGCACAAAATTAAATAAATAAGTCTTAACAGCTAAATTGCACTTGAAACATACAACTTTAGGATTGGGGATTTGGCTGAGTGGTAGAGTGCTTGCCTAGCAAGTGCAAGGCCCTGAGTTCGATTCCCAGCACTGAAAAAGAAAACAAAAACAAAAATAAACAAACAGAAATAAACCTTTAAAACTTCTGGAAGAAAATTTAGGAAAGATTCTGCATGTCCTTTAGTAATGAGGCTTTAAAAACAGTGTCAAAAAATAATACTGGGAAAATCGTGTTTATAAAAATGGAAGATTTTGCTTTGTAAGGGACATTGTTAAATGAATGTCTTAGTCACTTTCTTCAGTGTTGGGACAAAACACCCAGGCCTTAAAGGAGAAGAGGTTGATTCTGGCTCATGTTTCAGAAGTCTTTATCCAGCATGCTTAAAGACAGGAACAGTATGGATGGGCATAGGTGGAGGAGAGATGCTCAGGTCGTGTCGGCCAGGAAGTAGAGAGAGAAGGAAGGTGCTGGTAGGGAGATGCATTCTCCCAGGGCACACTCCCAGGGACCCCTCAACCAGGCCCCAGCTCCTGACAAGGCAGCTGTAAGCCCCTATAATTCAGTCACCTCCCAAAAGCCATCTAAAAGCACACAAGACTTTGGAGACATCTAGAGATGAACCATGACAGTGAATAAAAAGCCACGCTCTACCCTGGGGGAGAATTTGTAAACCACATTTCTGGTTAAGGACCTGTACACAGAATATTTAAAGAACTTTTAACATTCAATTAAAAATTTTAAAATGGACAAAACTGACCACACACTTCGCCAAAGAAGATGTAGAGAGGGCAGATGAGTCCATGACAATATTTGCAACATCAATTAGGAAAACACTTAAAATAATTAGATGTTACCACATATGTATCAGAATGGTTAAAAATTTTTAAGTAGTTGAAAATCTAGCCAATCTAAAAAAAGTGACATGGTGTATGAGTCAAATTATATAACATTCCGGAAACAGGAAAAATAAAGAATATCAGTGGTTGCCAGTGGCCTGGGAGGGAGGAAATACAAAGTTGGAACACGGAGGACTTTTACAGCAGTGAAAATAGCTGTACGGTGCTATAGTGAAGGAAGACCCATCTGTCTAAGCCTAGAGTGTGTACAGCACCAAGAGTGAACCCTCATGTGAGCTGCATACTCCCCATGATAACGAGGCCAGGCAGACTCATCAGTGCTGACACATGTACTTCTGTGGCCGGAGATTTTGACAATGGAGAGGTTGTGTTTCTACAGGGGAAAGAAGTAGTGGGAAAAATCTCTGTACCTTCCTCATAATTTTACTGTAAACATAAAACTGCCATAAAAATATTTTTAGTGAATTATTTTTTTTTATTTTAAACCAAGAACATGTATTGGTACATTCTTCATACAATGGTCACATTCATTACAATTATTCTGTACCTATACATGATGCATCTTGGTTCTCTCCCCTCTCCCCCGCCCCTCCCCTCTGCTCCATCCCTCCCTATTTACAGCAGGATCATTTATCATTTTCCATATTTTCCCTTTCCCCTCTCTTTCCCCTGTTGCCTTTCTGCTTTTCCCCTTCTTTCCTTCTAGTACTCCTCTCCTCTGCACACTATCTTCCTTTTATATAATATCTATTACACCTCTTTGTCCTTATTTACAGTTATGGTTTCTCATATCAGAGAAACAATTTGATGTGTGCTCATGAGTGTCTGATTTATTTCACTTAAGAGTATGTTCTCAAGAAACATCCATTTATATATGAATGACTCTAGTTTATCCTTTTTTATGGCAGTGTAGTACTTCATTGTGTAGAAAAACCACATTTTCTTTAGCCATTCGTTGGTTGTTG